>OY992876.1:415332012-415512012 GCA_963921405.1 Cepaea hortensis
TTGATGGGCGCGTGGGTGATGTGTGGGTATGAGTGGTTGATGGATGAGTATGTGAGTGGGTGGATGTGTGTGAGAGATGAGTGTATGGCTGGATGAGGTGTGTAGTTGTGAGAAGATGTGTGTGAGCGGCGAGTGTGTGTGGATGGGGTATATGTGGGTGGCGGGGTGTGTGTGTGTGGGAGGTGTGTGTTTTTGGGATATGGGTGGGGGACATGTGTGGGCAGGTGGGGAGATGTGTTTATTGGTGGGGATGTGTGTATAGGTGGGGATGTGTAGTTGAGAGGTGGCGAATATCGGGTGGGTGAGTGGGTGTAGGTTGGCTGATGTGTGTGTGGATGGGTGGAAAAAAATCTTCTTCTTCTTCTTCTTCTTCTTCTTCTTCTTCTTCTTCTTCTTCTTCTTCTTCTTCTTCTTCTTCTTCTTCTTCTTCTTCTTCTTCTTCTTCTTCTTCTTCTTCTTCTTCTTCTTCTTCTTCTTCTTCTTGTTCGTGTGTGAGTATGCGTGTTTGGGTGGGGAAATGTGTGTGGGTTGGGGGTCAGTGGGTGGGTGGCGGCATGTATGCTTGCCTGGTTCTGTGTGAGTCCGTGGAGGTATGTATGGGTGGGTGGGGGATGTTTGGTGGGTGGTGGATGTGATGGTGGCTGCGGGATATGAGGGTGGATGGGGGATGTGTCTCACAACATTGCAATATGCACTATTTATGTTTACAACTTTCATTTTATATTGTATTTTTTTGTTTTCTCATGTGAATGTATCATGCGTAATATTCATTGTTTATGCTTACAAAATCCATTTGACAATGTTTTTCCCCCTATGTTAATGTAACATGCACATTTGATGAATGAAAGATGAGTGATTGAAAGGGCCGAATGTAAGACGGGCCTGCGTGCCCAATTTGTTACCCTTTTAAAATAAAGTTTGTTCGTTCGTTCGTTCGTTCTAAAACAAGGATGCAATAGTATTTGCACTAAAAGGTGCATCAGATTGTTGAGGGAATCATTGTGGCTAAGGTTCCATATGAGGTAAAACATGGTGCTGGTCATATCAAGGAAATTGTGTCTTATTACACTACGCACCACCTATTGATACGGTTGTTATGCATATTAGTTAAAGGAATTGACGGAAGTGGACCCTGCAGCTTACTTTTGACTCAACACGGGAAACCACACTCGATCCGGACACTGTGGGGATTGACAGATTGATAGCTCTTTCTTGATTTCATGTGAGGGATATGGCTGAACGCCTCTAAGTCAAATCCCCGGATGTGAGGGTCTGGCCGCTACTCACCTTCTGCTCCTTGAGGTTTGATGCTGATCCGGCAGCATTTGGAGCCTACCTTGTTCCAGACGTACTGGTCATCCTTTCCTCTTTAGTAAACAAGGCGAGGCAGAGAGAGTGATCATGCTGCATGGGCAACACATGTTCTCTGAATCCATGTGCAAGCACTGTGCGATGGAATTCTAGCTCTAGTTTCAATCCACATACTTTCGTCTGTAAAGACCGCTAGGTGCCACTTACAGTTATGCCACATGAGGCATAATCGAGGGGGATTTATAACTGGTGTACAGCAGGAGGAACAGGGAAGAGAGAAGATAACTGGACATCTCCTTTCAGTCACTACGGACTAATTGTGGTTGGCTTTAGATAACATTGGTTGACATTAGTTTGTAATAATAGTATCAGATGTGTTGAGCTAGATTACGTTCTATTGGATGGGTTGATGTGAAGCAGCTTTATTCAGTCATGGAAATTTCAGGAGTAGATAGTTGGCCCCAGGTCACGTGGAAATTAACATAATTTAAGGTCTTTAGAAGTAGACAATTTATTCCACTGATCTACAAGACTGTAGATACAGATGTATGTGTGTGTATATTACACTAAATAGTGACATGTGTGTATAACTTGGCAAATAAGATATACTCTCTTGTTACTGGGGTGTGTAGGATCTGTATGTGGCAGTTCCAATGAATTGGACTCATTTTGTAAGTGAATACTGGGCTACATGGAAATGCAGAACATGCTTAGAATATTGCAATGGAAGATGGTCACTTCAAACAACATCAAGTGTTATTTTGTGATAGTAGTGGTGCAACTGTAGAGGATGGTAATTTGTTTGTTGCATTTAACAATTGACGATTTAACAGCCCTGCGAAATGAAGATGTGGAAATAGACACGTATAACTCATGTATGCATTATGATTCGTGTATGTTTTGATTTTGTATCACATATATTCAGACAATTGAAACGAGAAAAAGAGTGTTGAGGGGATACATAGAGCCTGTTCTTTTACATGGATGTGAAACTTGGACAATGTGCAGTCAAGCTGAAAAACACCTGATGGCTGCAGAAATGTGGTTTCTGAGGAAAATACAAAGAATACCATGGACAGACAGAAAAACCAATCATCAAGTACTACAGGAGACAAATGAAAATCGTAAATTGATTAAACAAATTAGACGTAGACAGTCACAATTTTTTGGACATGTTATGAGAAGAAATGGATTGGAGAACTTTGTGACAACTGGCAAGATCGAAGGGAACAGACCCAGAGGAAGACCTAGAGGAAAATACCTGGATGGCTTGGCCACATGGCATGGACGAGACAGGAACACTTGAGCTGATCCATGACGCTGGTGATCGAGTGAAATGGCGAGTCATGACCGCCCACGCTTTCCGGCATGACACATGATTGATTGATTGATAATCAGACATGGCTTTCATGTTGCAGGAGTGGCTAATGAACGTAATTTTAGAGCTCTCCTGGGGCTTTTTTGTGTGTATTTGGGTGTCACAAATGTCGCAATGTCTCCCTTTGTAAGATGTCTTATGTTTGTCAGTGTGCAAGTGTCATATCTTTTATTCTGGGTCTCGCTTTTGTTGATGTTCACATTCTACCCAGTTTAGGTGTTTCACCATTCGAGTGTGATACTTGGTGTACCCTATAGACCTAGCATAAGGGGGCAGATGTCTGGTTATGTGCTAGGGAAATCCATTGTGTTTAATGTTTGATATTAGACCGCAGTTCCCGGAAAGGGAGCGTGAGAAACGGATGCCACATCCAAGGAAGGCAGCAGGCGCGTAACTTACCTACTCCCGGCACGGAGGTAGAGACGAAAAATAACAATACGGGACTCTATCAAGGATCCGCAAATGGAATGAGTACATTAAATCTCTTTAACGAGGATCTATTGGAGGGCAAGTCTGGTGCCAGAAACCGGGGTAATTCCTGCTCCAGTGGCGTAGATTAAAGTTGTTGCAGTTAAAAAGCTAGGAGTATGATCTCAGGTGCAGGCGGACGATCGGGCTTGCGCCGGTTCACTGCCCGTTGTTCCTAACCTACTGTCTGCCGGATCTCTTTTGTGGGTGCTCTTTGCTGAGCGTCCCGGGTGGCCGGCACGTTTACTTTGAAAATGATTAGAGTGTTCAAAGCAGGCCTCGGCTGCCTGAATAATGGTGCATGGAATAATGGAATAGGACCTCAGTTCTAATTTGTTGGTTTTAGGAACTTAAGGGACAAACAGATGCATTCGTATTGCGGCGTTAGAGGTGGCATTTTTTGATCGCCGCAAGACGAGTTACTGCGAACGCATTTGTCAGGAATGTTTTCATTAATCAAGAACTAAAGGCAAAGGCAAGAAGACGATCAGATACCGTCGTAGTTCTGACCATAGACGATGCCGACTAGCGATCCACAAGAGTTGCTTTGATGACTCTGCAAGCAGCTTCCGGGAAACCAAAGTTTTTGGGTTCCGGGGGAAGTATGGTTGCAAAGCAGAAACTTAAAGGAATTGACGGAAGGGCACCACCAGGAATGGAGCCTGCGGCTGAATTTGACTAAACACGGGAAAACGCACCAGGTCCGGGCATGGGTAGGATTGACAGATTGATAGCTCTTTCTTGATTCGATGGGTGGTAGTGCATGATCGTTTTTTTGTTGGTGGAGAAATTTTTCTGGTTAATTCCAGTTACGAACGAGACTCTAGCCTATTAAATATTTCGTACGGGCTGGTCTGGTTCGCAAGATCAGTCCCGCGTCTAGGGTTCGTTATCTCGGATGGCTGTGTGAGGTACATCTAATCGGGATCTTCCCAGCCGACGCAAGCAAGCGAGCCAGGCTTTTCGAGAATGTAACCGCATCGTGAAGCCATAGTAGTGGTTTTAGCGGGCGAACGAACAAATTTGTACGACCGTTCGACAAAGTCTCGATAAGCGCCCCCCCCCCCCCACCTCTCTCTCTCTCTCTCTCTCTCTCTCTCTCTCTCTCTCTCTCTCCTCTCTCTCTCTCTCCTCTCTCTCTCTCTCTCTCTCTCGATAAGTAGTGGGATTGTAGTCAGTAAGCTGGCATAGATTGTCGGTCAACCCGGCCAGCGTAACTTGAAAGCTCGTCGGTAGGAGTCAAGTGGTTATGCATGTATCACTGGGTACCGAGGGAGTGCGCTAAGCAATTGCTACTCTTGGACTGCGTTTGCGTGAATATTCCGTGTGTGCGATATATATCTGGTTGATCCCGCCAGTAGTCATATGCTTGACTCAAAGATTAAGCAAAGCATGTCTAAGTTCACAATGTATCACGGTGAAACCGCAACGGGCTCATTAAATCAGTCGAAGTTACTTAGATGACACGATTCTACTTGGATAACTGTGGTAATTCTAGAGCTAATGCATGCTTACCAAGCTCCGATCATCGCCAAAAGAGCGCTTTTATTAGTTCAAAATCAATCGTCGTTGCCGTTCGAGGGGACAGGCGTTCCCACTGGTGACTCTGGGTAACTTTGTGCTGATCGCATGGCCTTATGTTCCGGCGACGCATCGTTTAAATGGCTGCCCTATCAAATGTCGATAGTACGTGACATGCCTACCATGTTTGTAACGGGTAACGGGGAATTAGGGTTCGATTCCGGAGAAGGAGCATGAGAAACGGCTACCACATCCAAGGAAGAAAGCAGGCGCGCAACTTACCCACTCCCACACAGGGAGCGAGTGAAGAAAAATAACATTACGGGACTCTATCGACTCTATCTTTACAAAACGAACTTGATAACCTTAGTAGATGGGGCAATGAAAACCGCATGATAATTAACATCGACAAAACCAAATCCATGCTAATAACGACTAAACAATAACTACAGACACTAGCCATAACTGGGGCATCGCTCGAGGTCCACGTTGACACGTTACCTATATTTAATGTAAATGAACGCAAAACATTAGGTCTTTTAATTGACTGGAGCTCTCATGTTCATGTCTTTACCAAGAGAATAGAACAAAAAGTTTACCAAACTTACTATAATTCAGCACTTCTTGGATGAAAGCACGCGAAAAATATTCAATGCATCCTATATCCAATCATCTCTCGACTATTGTTCCACAGTCTGGGATGCTTGCCCTAAATCTAATATGAAACGACTGTTTTCGCTTCAAAACCGCGCTATACGTCTAGTTTCTGACATAAAGCACGTTGAAAGTAATAACTTATATAGTCATCTAAGGCATCTACCACTTCGAAAGCAATTCCTTTTTAACAAGGCCAAATTGGTGATTAAAACAATTTCTGAATATACCCCAGAGTATCTTCTACCGTTAATTTAATCTAATGCAATGAACAGTAAGCGCTCAAATTTATTACAGGTTCCGAAGCCTAGATTGGACTTATACAAAACATGTTTCGCGTATTCTGGTGCTCACTTGTGGAATAGCCTTCCACCAGATCTGAAAACGCCAATGAGTCCCTACACATTCAACCGAAAACTATTTCAATACTTACTTCATACCGACTATATGCCTCCATAAATAACCTACTGGTATCATTTTTTCACTATCATTTTTCACTGTGTGAGTGAGAGAATGGGTGAGAGAGTGAATGAGAAAGAGTGTGAGTGAGAGAGTGAGTATGAGACAGAGAAAGTGAAAGAGTATGTATGCTCGTGTGCCTGTGTGAGTGAAAGAGTAAGTGAATGTCTGTGTGCACGTATGTGTGAGAGATTGAGTGAGAGAATGAGTTAGTGTGAGAGAGAGGTAGTGTTGTGTTTCTACCTGTCTGTGTGAGAGAGTGAGAATGTGAGTGAGTGAGTGTGAGTTAGAAAGCCAGCGAGTGAGTGAGTGAGTAAGGGAGAGTGAGTTAGTGAGTGATGGGGAGAATGTGTGAGTATGTGCATGTGTGAGTGAGTGTGAGAATGAGTGAGTGTGTAATCGAGAGACAGTGGGTGAGTGAGAGAGTGCATGAGAAGTGGATGAGAGAGAGAGAGAGAGAGAGAGAGAGAGAGAGAGAGAGAGGTGAGTGTATATGTCTGTGTACATGTCCGTGTGCGAGAGTAAGAACGAACGACCGAACGAACATTATTTTATAAGGGTTACAAATTGGGCACGCAGGCCCTTTCGGCCCTTTCAATCACTCATCTTTCATTCAAGTTCGTCACATGGTCACAAGTTAAAGGGGTGCATCGGGGACACGTGAGTAATGGCTACGACCGGACCACGTTTGAGCGCTGCTTCCGGTCATATGCATAAGGATACATCCGGGACACGTGGGTAATGATTACATCCGGGCAAAGATGGCGTTGTATCCCTTCACCCGTGTAAGGGAACACGAGATAGAATTGACTCACTGTTACACTGTTCTCTCTGGCATAGAGTAAAGCTGGTCTTCCTGTAATATATATATATATATATATATATATATATATATATATATATATATATATATATATATATATATATATATAACTCACTTAAAGGGAAAAGCCCAACAGATGGGGCTGGTTATCAACCAAGATAAGACAGAATATATGGTAATTTCAAGAGACGGAATGGCTAGAAACTCTGGCCACATACAAATAGATAATATGACCATTAAAAGAACGAAAACATACAAATACCTGGGTACAATCTTCAACTGCTCCAACATCATAAGGGAAGAAATACAAACTAGAATCAACTCTGGAAATAAGATATACTATGCACTACAACATCTACTAAAATCAAAGGCGCTATCTCGTAACACCAAAATCACAATATACAAAACACTGATCAGACCAGTTGTGCTGTATGGCTCTGAAACATGGAGTACAACGAAAGGAGACGAAGCCTTGTTACAAACCTTTGAGAACAAAATTTTAAGACGCATCTTTGGACCCATTAGGGATACACAAAGTGGAGAGTGGAAAAGAAGAAGTAACAAAGACATTTATGATCTGTTTAAGTCCCCGCTAATCACTGGTATCATGAAGGCTAATAGACTACAATGGCTGGGGCATATAGAAAGAATGGAAGATAATAGGGAAACAAAACTCGCTTACACTCAGGAAATAAATGACCGTAGACCCCGAGGTAGACCAAGAAGGCGGTGGAGAGATAATACATGTACAGACCTACAAGCACTTGGAATCAACGACTGGCAAGAGAAGGTCCACCAGAGAGACGAATGGAGACGGATTGTATTTGCAGCAAATAACCTCAATGGCTCGGAACGCTGAAGAAGAAGAAGATATATATATATATATATATATATATATATATATATATATATATATATATATATATATATATATATATACAGATACACACACACACACATTTATGACAATATCATGGTAACGTAAGCAGTATCATTCTAATGTTAACAATCTCACTGTTGTTTTAATAATGGTCCATGCCTTTTGCATGACTTTACAATCAACTGTAATCCCAAATTATGTTGGGGATTATATACGTATCTGTACTTTTATTGTTTATGTGCGGGAGAATATACATGTAAATCTACCTATTTTGTAAATGTGTAGGAGAATACGCATGCATTGTCAGCGATTTCATAAATGTGCAGGAGGATATACGTATAGTTTTACATAAGTATTTTACAGTTTCTTAGTCCTAATCTGGCCTTCTAGCTTCTACTTGTGGTGTTGTCAGTTACAAGCGTGGAGAAGGAGTCCATCCGTGACTCACTAACAGGAAACACAGCACCAAGAATCAAGAAATACTTCTATACCAGCAGGATAAAGTGTGTCGCTTGTGGGAGTTGTCTCAGACAATTATTACAATCGGCAAACAGAGCGCTGTTGTCAGAAATTTGTCCCGCCATGTGTATGCGCATCAAATGTTATGTCTATGTAAGGAGCCGGGGTGGTGCAGTAGTTACCAAGCCCTGTTTCTGGCTCCCGTAGTCAACTGTGGCAGGTTTCTTCTGTCCCCATAATAGGGCTATGTTGTCGAACCAGCTTCGTTCAATGAGTAACGGATAATATTCAGAATTGTATATCAACTGTCTTCGTAAAAGAGACAATGAGGAAGTGAACTAGTCATTTACTTCATTATGAGCTGACCTAGGTTATACTAAGCCCTACGACTTCACATTCTAACGGTAATGTGTGTCATAAGACCACCTATGTTTGTGTGTATAGCAAAATGTGTAGGCGTTGAGTTTTAAAATGGAACGCACCCGATATGTAACGGGCATGTGTTGTATTCAGGAGTCCAGACAATAGGCATGCTATGTGGCATCATCCCGGTATCATCCTACACGTATCCAAATATACAATTGCTGTATTATGTTATGCACTGCTTTTGCTACATCTCAAGTGCATGTGAAATAAACCACAAGTACAGACACACCTCACAGTTATAACTGTCTCTGTTCTTACGTCGCTGTCTGATGTCTCCTTACATTTACAGCGAGCTACCACCATGTTACCTGCTGTACTCGTAATCTGCGCTGTGCTGTTTCCGGTACAAGGCAAAACAAGCGGTGAGTAAATGATCTTTGGCATAATTGTCTGTTAGAGTGTCTGTGAAAAGTGTCTGTGAATAACTTTTCTTTAGTACAAATGTATTATAGAAATCTATGATTGTCTATTACAGATCATTGTCCAAATTGTATTGGACTAATCGTTCTTTAGTACAACTATATATTAGATCTCCTTGTTTGTCCAAATTATATGTGAGTAACGTTTCTTTAGTACAACTGTTTGTTAGAGATACCTGTTTGTCAAAATTGTCTGTGAGTTATCATTCTTTAGTACAACTAGCTGTTATAGATCCCTGTGAGTTATCATTCTTTGGTAAAACTTTCTCTGTGTAACCGCTGTGAGTAATCGTTCTAGGTTCTAATGCGAGTAACAGCTGTTTAACAGAATGGTCTGGTGAAGGAAATTGTCTCTGAGTAATCGATCTGTAACAAAACTGTCCCGAAATACTATTTTTTTTCCACTTAACTATTAATAATTGTCTGATCAACCTGGCTGTGAGTAATTATAAATGCACCCAATACATATACATCATCCATAGCATGTCTTGTCTGGTTTAACCACAAGACGTCAAGATATTGCCTCAAAATGTCAGTCAGTCATTGCTGCCTCCATAATGCAGGTTGGATGCAATGGATCTCCAAAATTGTATGTCTCTCGCATTAATTGCACTTTCTGCCAGAATGCTGTTTGTCCATCTCTTGATTGTATAGTCCCACTTTTATCGTTGTCTACCTCTTGCTCGTTTGTTGTCAGCGGAATCCTTCATTATGTTTGTATAAGCGTGTTATTTATGGCTGTTAACGTTGGCGAATTATTCCTGTTGCCGCTTGTTTATTTTTTTTAACCAACTGCATTTTTTCCATTTCCAGTTTTTCTAGAACCTCTGTATTTTAACTATTTATTGTTACCATAAAATATATATGACATATTCTTATTTATATCCACATCGCCAGGGCTCTATTCGACATTCTAATTGGTTTTTCATTGTCCAGGCTTTTGCACCATGTAGCAATTTTGAATATGCATACCATTTGACAATTCTCACTGTTAATGCGTTGTTAATCTTTCTAGATGTTAATACTTATTTCATAGTGTTGAAAACATTTTTGACCATTCCCATTGTCTCTTTTATTTCTGTTTCACTTCTGCCATAATCTCTTATTACATTTCTAAGATATGAGGCACGTGTTACTTGTTCTAGTATCTCCCCGTTTCCTGGGATATTCAGTAATGGCTTTCTTTTCCTCTGATAATTATCACAGTTTTCGATTTTTGTTTTTAAATATTAATATCTAAGCCACATTCTACCCTATGCCTGTTTATTCCTTCAACATTGGAACAACAAAACAATTTAATATACTGCAGCAATGATACAGCATATCACGTGAGGATATTGTCGCATCGGCACAGTAAAGCATATACTGATATTGTCTTTTCGGCTCAACAAATCACA
This sequence comes from Cepaea hortensis, assembly GCA_963921405.1. Taxonomy (NCBI): domain Eukaryota; kingdom Metazoa; phylum Mollusca; class Gastropoda; order Stylommatophora; family Helicidae; genus Cepaea; species Cepaea hortensis. The sequence continues at coordinate 415,342,208 of OY992876.1, forward strand.
CGAAGATATTGTCTCCTCAGTTCAACACAACACGTGAAAATATTGTCGCATCGGTACAATAAAACGCGTGACGATATTGTCGCATTGGTGCAGTAAAGCACATAATAATATTGACTCTTCGGCTCAACAAATCTCTTGAAGATATGTCTCTTCAGCTCAACAGAACACATGGAGATAATGACGCATCGGTACAACAAAACACATACATATATTGCCTCATTGGCTTAACTCAACACGTAACGATTTTTTAAGGCGTTGGAACGGCACAACACGTAAAAATACTGACACGCTAATTCCGTATGATACTTACCGATAATGATAATAGGACAATTAGTAAAGATATTGATACACTAAAGACATTGTTACGCTGAAGACATTGATAAAATAAAGATATTGATAAGCTAAAGACATTGATAAACTGGTACAGAACAGAAATTAAAGGCATTGATACACTGGCACAAGTAAGTAGAGATATTGATAGACGGGTACATTACAAGTCAAGATATTGATACAGCGGTAGAGTACAACAAGTCAAGACATTGATACAGTGGTACAGACTAGCAGGTGAAGAAATTGATACCGTGATAGAGGACAGGAAGTAAAGACAATGACACAATAGGGCTGTACAAGTAAAGGCTTTGACATTGAAGACTACAAAGAATAAATTGCAGGATGTATTGCCTGGCATATTTCGCTGTATCTCGTCAGGTACATACTGCAGAAATCGCACAATATTAGCTAATGTAATTAGATAAACCTTTCAATTTGAAACATACAGCACACGTATTCACACAGTAATGTCGATTGTCTACCGCGGTAATTTTAAACTGACTATCATGTCTTTCAGTGTGAACATAATTGGATTGTGTTTATTAATGGCGATTGCTCCTGCCACCTTTAACAAGAGGTCATTTTATATGTTAAACAACAGGTGGATTGGACGGCACACGAAATACACTGATACTGAACAATAAGTCAAGACACTGATACTTCTTCTTCTTCTTTGCGTTCATCCGAAGTGTTTTTTTTCCAGATGTGATTGCGGTGTGTCTCGTTAGGCGCCATTGGGTCGGAACTCTTAGGCCAACACATCCGACTTGTAGCGTCATTTTGACCAGGTTAGCATTACTGGAAGAATCTCACTTTTGTGGTACCGCCCACCTCCCAGCTGGTCATATTGGAACAGTCGAAGACTGCACGGTCATCCCTCAAAGGAAGGCAGGGACAGTCCATAGCATTTTCCGCCATCCTGGGTGGCTTCCATAATTGCAGAGCCGACGACGACACATAGCGCTCTGGTGCTGGGCTCACCGAGGGAATCGTCACGTCCTGCTCATGGCTGCTTTAATTCCTCACTTCAATATATTGGACATTTCGTTAGCCCCGGGCCGTTCCCGCACAAAACAGACAGGTCTGCAGACAGTATCCACTCAGCGAGTTTTCGGACATGTGCTTGTCGTTGTGCCAGACAGAGCCGTTCCAGGCACGGCGGACATTCGGAAAACTACTTAGTCAGAGCTGTTCCGAACAAGAGCGGCATTCGGAAACTGGGTAGTCAGAGCTGTTCCTTGCACGAGAGACATTCGGACGAGACATTTCACTCGGACGTAAATGCGTAGTGCCAATTTTTATTTTGACACCCGTAGGACGGCACTACCGACTTCGCCGGGCATTTTTAATAAGGTTAGCCTTCCTCGGGTTTCTGGCACGTTAGACTTATTGTTGTGATGTCCACATCTCAGCTGGTCAAAATAAAACGGTCAAAGACATCGCGGTCAACCCTCAAGGGAAGGCAGGGGCAGACCATGGTCATTCCCTCGCTATCCAAGGAGGCTTCCATAATTGCAGAACCGGCACATATTGCTCTGAGACTGGGCTCACCCGATGAGGCGCCACGCCCTGCTCATGGCTGCTTTAGTTCCTCACTTCTATGTGCTGGGCATCTCACTTGCCACTGGTCGCTCAATAACACACCAGGAACGGTCAGTCTGCGGGTGACATCCACTAGGTAAGCTTTTGCTTTTGCCTTCGGACCACGCAATGGATTCGCCAGCCGTGCGTTCCATTTAGTGTTATTGAGACGTTTTTCCACCATTGTCTACACTCTCTATGAGTTAGATACAGACAGTTTTCGTAAGCATTTCATTTGACTGGGGCACTTCTTTTATCTTTTAGAACTCGCTCACGAGGTAGACAACATGTGCTGCCGGCTCAGCACCTTACCTCCGTGCAACTCTGAGCGAGAGACGGCCAGGCCCTCTCATCCGGGAATCCCTCCTAACCCCCAGATGAGAGCCTTCGAACAAGTATCAGAACTGGGCATGTAGCGTGCTCAGTACCTCAACTCCATTTTTCGGTAGGTGGGTAGCGGCCCGGCTCTCACATCCGAGGGTTTTGGCTTAAAGGCGTTCAGCCTCAACCCTGGACAAAGAACCTTGAGTAGGTGTCCGGACCAAGAACTTCTGCCTCCGTGCGCCTGATTTAAACTTTTGACTGCTATCCCCAGTCTACCTGCAGAGCAGCAGGTTGTGTCTCGCTTAGTCTTGCCCCTATCCCATAAGCTGTCCGATATGTAGTTTTTATCCATCGTCAAGCACATGGGGTCAATGGGACACGCAAGCTTCCCCACCACGGCAAGGTGGAGACACATCGGGGGAGAAGACGCCGATACAATGCTAGATAACATCGATGCAAAGACAGTCACTGATACACTGATACATGACAACATGTAGAGACATTGTCATACTGGTGCCGGACAAGAAGTAAAGACATTGATACACATGCACAAGGCAGCAAGTAACGACAGTGATACACATGCACAAGGCAACAAGTAGAGACATTGGTACACATGTACAAGACAAAAAGTAAAAACATTGGTACACATGCACATGCACAAGACAGCAAATACCAATTGCCTACTTGGAAACACTAATGCACAATACGTAAAGACATTATAACACTGGTACAGAGCACCAAGTAAAGACATTGGAACACTGGTGCATGACAATGGGTAAAGACATTGATACAAAGACAGAATAATAAGCAAAGCCATTGATACACTAGTACGGAACAACAAGTAAACACATTGATACACTGATACAGGAAAAGTAAAGACAGTAATACACTGGTACAGGACAAAAAATGAATACATTGATACACTGGTACAGGACAACAAGTAAAGAAATTGATACACGGGTACAGGACAACAAGTAAAGACATTGATACACGGGTACAGGACAACAAGTAAAGACATTGATACACGGGTACAGGACAATAAGTAAAGTCTTTGATACACGGGTACAGGACAACAAGTAAAGACATTGATACACGCAGGCAATGAATTACCTGGGGATACGGTTTGATCGAAGCCTTGCTTATAATGTGCACATAGACCAGGTGATAACAAAGGCCAAGCGGGGTTTGGCAGCGATGCGGGTGATGGCGGCAGCAAACTGTGAGCAGCGCCATCTATGTCTTCTGTACGAGGGGTTGGTCATGTCTGTTTTGGAGTATGCAATGGCAATCCTGACTCTCAGCCATAAGCAGATAGAACGGATGGAAAGGATACAGAATGAAGCTATGCGCATTATTCTTGGATGTACAAGAGATACAGCATGCAGGGCGATGCGCTACCTTCTTGGGTTTCCAACCATTGAAGAGAGAATACAAGATTGCAGGGCACGCGCCTACCTCAGAATTAATGCAAACACACAACATCCACTGCATAGTGAAATTAGGAAGGTGAAGGGCAGCAGGTTAAAAAGAGGACGGTCGTGGATGGGTCAAGCCGAAGACATTCTTCAACAGATGTGTTCACTTGAGGACTTAGAACCTGGCGAGGAGTGGGTGCAAGTGCCAACAGACTTCTGCACATCCTTTTCAGTTTGCATCCAACTTGACAGAAAATGCAGACAAGAAAATCCGGCTGCTGTTGAGGCTGAAGTACAAGCGTTGATTTTCGAGAATTCGCTAGACGGTGACGCGGTCATCTACACAGATGGGTCGGTCGTCCGACATGTGAGAAGCTCATGGGCCTTTACAGCTCGGGCCGGAGGGAGAATTGTGAAGGAGGACTCTGGTGCTTTTACTGAAACCACAAGTAGCCTGACCATGGAAGTCATGGCAGTAAGTAAATCAATAACATGGCTCGAGACACAGACATTCACTAGGGCTTGTTTCCTTAGCGACTCAATGAACATGATCAAGAGGATAGAGGAGGGGTCGATCCGAAGAGAATGGTTGCTGCCTCTGGAGCGGTCTCGACTGGCAAAGATTAGTTTCATCTTCGTGCCAGGGCATGCGGGAGTACAAGGAAATGAGCGGGCTGACAAGCTCGCAGGTGAGGCTACTATGGAGGGCGGACGCGCCATGGACCAGGCCGACATTCTGAATGCTCTACGAGAAGTAAGACTTTTGCGAGAACCAAGTGATGACTGTGAATCTACAACAATGGCCAGACTGCGAGAGCATCAAATTAAAAGAGGTGTGGCCAAACAAGAACACTACGCAGGAAGCCAAAGAAGATTGATAAACCAACACAGAACTGGCGTCGTTAGCCGCTACACGCTGCGGGATTTGCTGAGGAGGGGATCCGAGCACTTATGGACTGAATGGTTCGATGTGCAATGAGGATGATCTGTCGACTAACTAACTAACTAACTAACACGGGTACAGGACAACAAGTAAAGACATTGATACACGGGTACAGGACAACAAGTAAAGACATTGATACACGGGTACAGGACAACAAGTAAAGGCATTGATACACGGGTACAGGACAACAAGTAAAGACATTGATACACGGGTACAGGACAACAAGTAAAGTCTTTGATACACGGGTACAGGACAACAAGTAAAGACATTGATACACGGGTACAGGACAACAAGTAAAGACATTGATACACGGGTACAGGACAACAAGTAAAGACATTGATACACGGGTACAGGACAACAAGTAAAGGCATTGATACACGGGTACAGGACAATAAGTAAAGGCATTGATACACGGGTACAGGACAACAAGTAAAGACATTGATACACGGGTACAGGACAATAAGTAAAGTCTTTGATACACAGGTACAGGACAACAAGTAAAGACATTGATACACGGGTACAGGACAACAAGTAAAGACATTGATACACGGGTACAGGACAACAAGTAAAGACATTGATACACGAGTACAGGACAATAAGTAAAGACATTGATACACGGGTACAGGACAATAAGTAAAGTCTTTGATACACCTGTACAGGACAACAAGTAAAGACATTGATACACGAGTACAGGACAACAAATAATGGCATTGGTACACCAGTACAGGATAATGAGTAATGGAGTAATGGCGTTGATACACTGATACAAAACAATTAGTAAAGGCATTGATACACCTGTACAGGACAACAAGTAATGCCTTTGATACACTGGTACCGGACAGGTAATGACATTGATACACTGGTACAGGACGACAAGTAAGGGCATCGATACACTGATACAGGACAAAACGTAAATACACTGATACACCAGTACAGGACAACAAGTAATGGCATCGATACATTGATACAGGACAACAAGTAATGCCATTGATACACTGGTACAGGACAACAAGTAATGCCATTGATACACTGATACAGGACAACAAGTAATGGCATTGATACACCTATACAGGACAACAAGTAATGATATTGATTCACTGGTACAGGACGACAAGTAATGACACTGATACACTGATACAGGACAAAGCGTAAGTACACAGATACACCAGTGGTACAGAACAAGTAATGGCATTGATACACAAGTAAAGGCATTGATATACTGATACAGGACAAGTAATGGCACTGATACACTGGTACAGGACAACAAGCAATGGTATTGATACACAAGTAAAGACATAGATACACTGGTATAGGACAATAAGCAATGGCATTGATACACTGATACAGGACAAGTAATGGTATTGATACCCTAGTACAGGGAAAGTAATGGCATTGATACACTGGCACAGGACAATTAGTAATGCCATTGATACACTGATACAGACAACAAATAATGGTACTGGTACACTGGTGCAGGACAACTAGTAATGTCATTGATACACTTGTACAGGACAACAAATAATGGCATTGATACACCAGTGCAGGACAAAAAGTAATGGCATTGATATATTGATACACGACAAGTAATGGCATTGATATACTGATACAAGACAACAAGTAATGGCATTGATACATTGGTACAGGACGCTGGTAATGCCATTTATGCACTGAAACAGGACAACAATTAATGGCATTGATACACCAGTACAGGACAACAAGTACTGGCATTGATACACTGATACAGGACAAGCAATGGTATTGATACAATGATACAGGACAACACGTAAATACATTGATACAGCAGTACAGGAAAACAAGAATAGCAAGTATTGCCTTTGATTCACTGGTACAGGACAATATGTAATGGCATTGATACACCAGTACTGGACAACAAGTAATCGCATTGATACACTGGTATAGAACAACTAGTAATGCCATTGATACACTGGTACAGGACAACACGTAATGACATTGATACATTGGTACAGGACAACAAGTAATTGCATTGACACACTCTTTCAGGACAATAAGTAAAGGCATTGATACACCGGTAAAGGACAACATGTAATTGCATTGATACATCAGTACAGGAAAACAAGTAACGGCATTGATACACTGGTACATGACATCAAGTAACGACATTGATACACTGGTACAGGACGACAAGTAATGACATTGATACACTGATACATGTAATGCCATTGATACACTGATACATTACAGGCAATGGCTTTGATACATTGATACAAGTAATGCCACTGATACACTGACAACAAATAATGGCATTGGTACACCAGTACAGGATAATGAGTAATGGAGTAATGGCGTTGATACACTGATACAAAACAATTAGTAAAGGCATTGATACACCTGTACAGGACAACAAGTAATGCCTTTGATACACTGGTACCGGACAGGTAATGACATTGATACACTGGTACAGGACGACAAGTAAGGGCATCGATACACTGATACAGGACAAAACGTAAATACACTGATACACCAGTACAGGACAACAAGTAATGGCATCGATACATTGATACAGGACAACAAGTAATGCCATTGATACACTGGTACAGGACAACAAGTAATGCCATTGATACACTGATACAGGACAACAAGTAATGGCATTGATACACCTATACAGGACAACAAGTAATGATATTGATTCACTGGTACAGGACGACAAGTAATGACACTGATACACTGATACAGGACAAAGCGTAAGTACACAGATACACCAGTGGTACAGAACAAGTAATGGCATTGATACACAAGTAAAGGCATTGATATACTGATACAGGACAAGTAATGGCACTGATACACTGGTACAGGACAACAAGCAATGGTATTGATACACAAGTAAAGACATAGATACACTGGTATAGGACAATAAGCAATGGCATTGATACACTGATACAGGACAAGTAATGGTATTGATACCCTAGTACAGGGAAAGTAATGGCATTGATACACTGGCACAGGACAATTAGTAATGCCATTGATACACTGATACAGACAACAAATAATGGTACTGGTACACTGGTGCAGGACAACTAGTAATGTCATTGATACACTTGTACAGGACAACAAATAATGGCATTGATACACCAGTGCAGGACAAAAAGTAATGGCATTGATATATTGATACACGACAAGTAATGGCATTGATATACTGATACAAGACAACAAGTAATGGCATTGATACATTGGTACAGGACGCTGGTAATGCCATTTATGCACTGAAACAGGACAACAATTAATGGCATTGATACACCAGTACAGGACAACAAGTACTGGCATTGATACACTGATACAGGACAAGCAATGGTATTGATACAATGATACAGGACAACACGTAAATACATTGATACAGCAGTACAGGAAAACAAGAATAGCAAGTATTGCCTTTGATTCACTGGTACAGGACAATATGTAATGGCATTGATACACCAGTACTGGACAACAAGTAATCGCATTGATACACTGGTATAGAACAACTAGTAATGCCATTGATACACTGGTACAGGACAACACGTAATGACATTGATACATTGGTACAGGACAACAAGTAATTGCATTGACACACTCTTTCAGGACAATAAGTAAAGGCATTGATACACCGGTAAAGGACAACATGTAATTGCATTGATACATCAGTACAGGAAAACAAGTAACGGCATTGATACACTGGTACATGACATCAAGTAACGACATTGATACACTGGTACAGGACGACAAGTAATGACATTGATACACTGATACATGTAATGCCATTGATACACTGATACATTACAGGCAATGGCTTTGATACATTGATACAAGTAATGCCACTGATACACTGACAACAAATAATGGCATTGATACACTGATACAAGACAACAAGTAATGCCATTGATACACTGATATAGGACAACAAGTAATGTCATTGATACACCAGTTCAGGACAACAAGTAATGGCATTGATACACCAGTACAGGACAAAAAGTAATGGCATTGATACACTGGTACAGGACAACTAGTAATTCCATTGATACACTGATAGAGGACAACAATTAATGGCATTGATACACCAGTACAGGACAACAAGTAATGGCATTGATACACTAATACATGACAACACGTAAATACATCGATACAGCAGTACAGGACAACAAGTAGTGGTATTGATGCACTGATACAGAACAAGTAATGGCAATGATACACATATTTACCCATGCACCGTTGATTGCCACCCTCAAGGTATTGTGGCCTTCTCTGCGGCATTTGGGGAAAGTGTGACGACTGTACTAACCGACCAGATTGTGAGATTTCCCATAGTGTACTCAAACTTCGGCAAAGCCTACAACAATGCCACTGGAGTCTTTACCGCAAAACAGGTGAGCACACTGCACACGCCACCTACATGTGTTAACATTTCTGGAATTCATAATCAAGTATCAAATTCCACACAGCGTGTCGTTTTCATCACATCCGTCAAACAGAATCCCTTTCACTCGATTCTTTTCTCTGAATCGATCTCTCTGTCTCTTTCTTTTTACCCTTCTCTCTGTATCTCTCTTTGTCTTTTCGTTAATTCTCTCTCCCTCTCTGTCTGTATTTGTGTGTGTGTGTGTGTGTGTGTGTGTGTGTGTGTGTGTATAAAATAAATACAAACATTCACACATGCATATATGTGTGTGTGCACACACACACACAATTCTCTTTTATATATATATATATGTGTGTGTGTGTGTGTGTGTGTGTGTGTGTGTGTGTGTGTGTGTGTGGCACCTTGCAGTCTTGAGAGACCAGAGTATGTGGATTGGAATTTGGCCAAAATTCCATCTCACAATGCCTGGGCAGAGCTTAAGAGAACATGTGATGCCCAAACTACATGTTCCCTCTCTCGGCCTTGCCTTGTTTGATCCAGAGGAAAGGGTAACCAGTACGTCTGGAACACGGTAGGCTGCAGACGCTGGCGGCTCAGAGTCAAACCTCCGAGACCTCGCCTCCACAAGCAGGAGGCGAGTGGTGGCCAGACCCTAGAACTTTGGGACCTGACTTGGAGGCGTTCCGCTCATCCCGCAGGTAAGGGTCGTATACGCGCCTGGACCACTGGGCGCGTATACCTGTCAATCGCAAGTGTCTGGATCTTGTAAGCGTGTTCTACCGTCAGACTCCACGCCTGACTCTTGCGGATCCCGCGATCAACGGGAATAGGCCCGCCGGAGATAAAACTCGTCTATTGCGAACAAATCTCCAATGACTGACTGAATAAGTAAAGAAACGATATATATATATATATATATATCGTTTCTTTACTTATTATATATATATATATATATATATATATATATATATATATATATATATATATATATATATATAGAGAGAGAGAGAGAGAGAGAGAGAGAGAGAGAGAGAGAGAGTGTGGTACCTAGGGTTACGAACGTCTCTGGTCACGAACAATGCAGGTTACAAACAACAACTTCGAATATTTTATGTCTCGAGTAACGAACAGTGCCTCGAGTTACGAACGAAGGCGAGCGAGAGAGAGCGAGGTGTAACGTTGGAGACAAACGATCGCGTACAGTACAAACAGTACTACAAATGAGCTTGCGGATCTTCAGAACGAACAGCTAAAGACATTAAAGGATAAACAGTCGTCCTATGATGAGGAGTCAGTGACTGTTTCAACTGCCAGGATTAAAGAAATTTGCAGCAAGTGGGCAGACGTCGAAGACTTCATTGTGAACCATCATCCAAACAAACTTGTTGCTAACAAGCCCTATGTTCCTATATGTGATGAATGATAACACTATGGCCCACTTCAGAAAAATTCTCCAGCAAAGGAAGCGACAAATGTCCCTTGATAGTTTCTTGGTGCAGAAAGATTCCCAGTCGGCTGCCAAGAAACGGCGACAAGATACTCCTGAAACTAATGATTCAGAATAACAAAGAAAGTGACAAATTTCCCATGATCGTTTTCTTGGTAATAAAGATAGACTTAATCTCTTTTTATTTTACATTTAATTCATTTGGTTGTTTTCTTTCTCTTTATTTAAAACGAGAAGTATACGTATTCTTTGCGTTTTGTCAGGAAAACGACCGGATGATAATAAAAAAGCACGATTCTTTTATCTTGAAACGGATTGTCTTTATTTCACAGGTTTCAATGTTTTGGGGTTACGAACGTTTCGGGCTACGTACCAAGTTCTGGAACAAATTAAGATCGTAACCCGAGGTACCACTATATATATATATATACCATATAAGCAGGAGATAGACAGAGAGACAGAAAGTCAACAGTATAATCCCTATTTATTATATTAGTACAATGTGGGGGGGGGGGCGGCGGGGGGTACGGGGTGTCAGGCAGTGATAGTACATTTTTAGTAAGGATGATTCGCATGTCCTTTCCAGGACCCATCCCCCACTGGTCCAAGCCTGACATCCAGCTCAAACCTGTGGCTCCTAGAAGCTGTCAGCATGTGAAGACAGGATTCGGCAGACTGCGCGGATGAAATCACTGTTGATTCAACGGACAACATGGCGTTTACCTTCAAGGCGTTGTGTAACGTAATGAGTACGTCAAGGCACGTAGAGCGCCATGGTCATCCATTGCACCTGTATTCGTCTCCAGTCGTCTTGACTTGTCTTGCACTTGACTCAGATGGACTCAGGCGAGAGAGTGAGGTCGACGAATTGCGCAACTCTTCCTCACTTTAATCCAATTCATCGCGCAAGTCGTACTCGCATACCTGCACACAGGCGGCTCAGGCTATATGGTCGTCTTCTACTGATCGTCTTAATACAGCATGCAGGGCGATGCGCTACCTTCTTGATTTTCCAACCATTGAAGAGAGAATGCAAGTTTGCAGGGCACGCGCCTACCTCAGAATTAACGCAAACACACAGCATCCACTGCATAGTGAAATTAGGAAGGTGAAGGGCAGCAGGTTAAAAAGAGGACGGTCGTGGATGGGTCAAGCCGAGGACATTCTTCAACAGGTGTGTTCACTTGAGGACTTAGAACCTGGCGAGGAGTGGGTGCAAGTGCCAACAGACTTCTGCACATCCTTTTCAGTTTGCATCCAACTAGATAGAAAATGCAGACAAGAAAATCCGGCTGCTGTTGAGGCTGAAGTACAAGCGTTGATTTTCGAGAATTCGCTAGACAGTGACGCGGTCATCTACACAGATGGGTCGGTCATCCGACATGTGAGAAGCTCATGGGCCTTTACAGCTCGGGCCGGAGGGAGAATTGTGAAGGAGGACTCTGGTGCTTTCACTGAAACCACAAGTAGCCTGACAATGGAAGTCATGGCAGTAAGTAAAGCAATAACATGGCTCGAGACACAGACATTCACTAGGGCTTGTTTCCTTAGCGACTCAATGAACATGATCAAGAGGATAGAGGAGGGGTCGATCCGAAGAGAATGGTTGCTGCCTCTGAAGCGGTCTCGGCTGGCAAAGATTAGTTTCATCTTCGTGCCAGGGCATGCGGGAGTACAAGGAAATGAGCGGGCTGACAAGCTCGCAGGTGAGGCTACTGTTGAGGGCGGACGCGCCATGGACCAGGCTGACATTCTGAATGCTCTACGAGAAGTGAGACTTTTGCAAGAACCAAGTGATGACTGTGAATCTACAACAATGGCCAGACTGCGAGAGCAGCAAATTAAAAGAGGGGTGGCCAAACAAGAACACTACGCAGGAAGCCAAAGAAGATTGATAAACCAACACAGAACTGGCGTCGTTAGCCGCTACACGCTGCGGGATTTGCTGAGGAGGGGATCCGAGCACTTATGGACTGAATGGTCCGATGTGCAACGAGGATGATCTGTCGACTAACTAACTTCTACTGAACGGAGCAGCAGTGGGATTCAGCAGCCCCCTGAGTGGCTGAGCAGCCCTCTATAGCAAAGCACTGCTCACATTCATAGCATGAGGAAGGGGCTAGAAAAGTGCCCTAAACATTGTCTGCTCCATTATTGCCTAGCCAGCTAGCCGCGGTTGGTGGGTACCCTATACTGCGGTCGACATACAAATAAAGTAAAAATAGGTAAAGCTAGAAGAGCTAACCATATTCCCTTGACAATCGGAACATGGAATGTACGCACCCTACTTGATAGAGATGGCGACGACGGGCCCAGAAAAACGAATAGCATTGATTGGGAGAGAGCTGGGCAGGTACAACAGCGACATTGCAGCCTTGAGCGAGACACGACTTGCAGAAGAAGGCCAAATCTGTGAAGTCGGTGCCGGCTACACATTTTTCTGGAGTGGAAGGAAAAGCAAGGAAAGACGTCAATCCGGTGTGGGATTTGCCATTAAGTCGGCCCTGATTGGCAAACTAGCTGAATTTCCGAAGGCTATAAATGACAGGCTTACGTTACCCCTGCTGAAAGGAAAGAAGCATGCAACCATCGTGAGAGTCTACGCACCAACCATGAAAATGAAGATGACGTCAAAAACAAGTTCTATGAAGACCTGCACAACGTATTAGCATCTGTTCCCAAAGGAGACAAACTTATACTCCTTGGGGACTTCAATGCCAGAGTAGGCAAGGACACCGCCTCTTGGAGTGGCACCATTGGAAAGTACGGAGTCGGAAATTATAACAGCACTGGCTACTTCTCCTTCCTTCAGACCTGTGCCGAACACGATCTCCTGATCACCAACACAATTTTCCTTCTTCCCACATGAAATAGGACATCATGGATGCACCCTCGCTCAAAACACTGGCACCTCATTGACTATGTCATCGTCAGAAGGAGTAACAGACAAGACGGACGGGTGACAAAATCCGAATGTTGGACAGACCATCGTCTCATTATCTTGAAAGTAAACTTACACATCTAACCACCACGGCGTCCTCAGGGGACAAAATGCAAAAAAAAAAAAAGAAAAAAAAAGAAAAAAAACAACTAAATGTCACCCGCTTAAAGAGAAAAAAATAAATAAATAAATAAATGCAGCTGTCGTTTGAAAACATGCTGGAAGACCGCCTCAAGCCAAATGCTGCAGCTAAACAGGATGCAGAAACAGAGTGGAGAGCCCTAAAGGACATAATTTACAATTAGGAATTGCTATAGGAATCCTGAGTCCAATCCCCCGAAAGCATAAAGACAGGTTTTATGAAAATTCTGAAGACATCAACCAGTTGCTGGCCGAGAAACATCTTCTCCTCAAGACACATTTGAATGATCCGAAGTCAACATAAAAAAAGATGCCTGCAAAAACATTCGGAGAGTAGTGCAGCAGAAATTGATTGATATGATGTGTGATATGAGATGTAATTGATATAATGAACAAGCAAACACTCCAATCATGATAGATGTTACTGTTACAATGATCAAACAAACAACTAATCACAGCAGATGTTACTGTTACATTACATTACATCTAGCAAACTTAGGGGGCTAAGTGGTCTCGAGGTTTGGTGTCCACCTCGAGTGCTGGAGGTCTCGGGTTCATGCCCCGGTATCTTTTCACGTGAACTTCTAATAAAATTTCCCCTGGTCTCCGGGTAGTGAAATTGTGTGTATTGTTTCGCACGTAGAAAATCCCTTTCGCAGTTCGAAATCGAAAAAAGTAGCCTAACGGCGCTGCCAGTGTAAAATTTCGAATTAAAAATCTACCCAAAGTATTTCAGAATCCTCGCCGGTTCTACGGAGTTCGTGAATTGAACTGAAATTATCCGTACTCAGGCTTGAGTTAGGAGTAGAGCGGAGCACTTACGGGTTACACCCGTGTGCCGTGATGTTGATCCATCTGTCATCAACTTGGCCAGGGTTAGATCCCGACTGGGCAACTACTCAGACAAAATCATTTTCTCCTACTGGTGTTTAGTTCTGGGTGCAGTTTGAGATCCCTTAACTCTGTCAAGAAAGGCTAATTACCACCCCAGATCCCAGAGAAAAAACGTGGAACAAATGTCTGTTATGCTAATTTAAGACACCGTCCCAGGATACTCAAGCAAACAGCAAAGAAGTGGCTCGTTGAAGAATAAAATAGATTTAGCTGTGCTTGGTATCACCAGAAGTGAGAAAGGGGGAATTAAGATATGCAAGATAAGCTTGTTACTTAAAGGCTGCATAGGCAAGGTAACTCCCTGACATAATCTCCTCCTGGACTATATGTGTGAACCCCCACTAAATGTTCTCCCAATGTGTGCAATCATTTAAGCTGCACCAACATTTATAAACATTTAGAATTTAAGCGGACAAACTGAGTTTAAAATATAACAACTGTGTTTATTATTGCTATTCTTTATGATAATATGATGATGATGATGATTATATTATGGTGTACATAACTCATCTGGAAAGAGGGCACATCGATCATGCTTTCCCCCGGTGAGACGCCGTTTACTGTCAGATTAAAGGAGTCCAAATTGGTCCCTTGACTAGGCTCAGTCACTCCCTTATATGAGTCGTTGACTGTCCATTGCTCTTAAGAGATCTGGAATGAAACAAATGGAGATGGGTAGTAACTACATCTACACATCTCAAACACATATGTCTATACATTCATGTAAACATACATTCATGTCATAATATACCTTAATGTTACATAATCATATATCAGTTCTAAATTAAATATATTTATGTATGTATTCATAAAACCATTTAGAACATCTATAACTCAAAATATACATTCTTCATATTCATGCATGTAATGGAGTGTTTCCTATATAAGTTCACTTCACTTCAATTACTCTCTCCCTTTCTAATTCATTCATTCCGTCTTGTCGGAAGAACTTGTCGGACATTAAGGTGGCACATTAACGGCCTTCCCTGAACCTGTCTGCAATATTGAATGTCCTAAGTCATGTCTGTCCTCGTGCAGACACCACGCAGACAAGGTGAACTGGTGACATTTCTCTCTCAAAGTGGTTTCACCTCAATCTTGGTAGGCATTCAAAGTGTTGGTCCAAATAATCAATGTTAATTTGGACGCTATCAAGAGACTGGTGACTCTCAGGATTTCTCCTAAGTAGTCAGTCTCCAATGTGTGTGCAGGACGACTCTAAAGGTCTATCCAGTATGTGAATAGGCCACACACTTACGAGGCTTGAATAATGTTGGATTTCTCCAAATTATCATGTACGAGAAAACAAAGTAGCAAATGAAAGAAGAAGATAAAGTTCTCAGTGGAATAGTAAAGCTAGAACTTGAACACTGAGTAATACAGAAAATCCACCAGTGTAAAGTTTGGGAGAATATGCAGAACCAGAAATCTACACAGGCCTCAGACTAGCAGACAAACGGATCAGAATAATAATAATAATGTGGTATTGCCTGAGTTTAGCGAAATTATGTCACAAGACTTCGTATTGAAGTAACACAACGAGAGGATAGTCTCTCACCAGAAAATAAAATTCCGGCTTCCCTTGTACGCTATTGTGAACACGTCTGAAGTCTTGTTGGCCATTCTGGTTGTTAACTATTTTGTTCGTCCATGATGTTCTTCCCATCTTTCTCCTCTGTTCACGTTGGATAATTACTTATGTCCAGTTTTCTTAACTCCACCTATTTTCCCACTGGATAGGTTACCGGGGCATCTTAAGTCCATAATTCTTTTAAACCCCTCCTCTCCGTCCTCACAGAATGTAGTTTCACCTGTCAATCAAATTTACGCATGCTCCGCCACATGTCTGAAACAATGAAACATGCTTCGGCGGCGATGAAATGGACGTTGCGTCATAACTACATTCCAATCTGCTGTTACATCCTTGCTTTCCTGGGTTGCTGCCTTTCCAACATTCTTAGCTCCATTTGGCAAGAATGTGTTCATACTTTACTGCCGTGTTTCTCTCCCATCTGGCAGGTGGAGAATCTTATCTCCCTGTATTGCGGCAAAGTGTTAGGCATCTGGTCCTATACTCTCGCTTGTTGTGGCAATTACCGACGTTGTCCCGGCTCCGCAAAGCCTGGACTTTAGGTATGTGTTAGGTCTGCATTCAATTACCGTCTTAAGATCACACAGGTTTTTCCCCTGAGTGGCACCACAATGTATAGACGTATGTTAAGTCTTGGTGGTGGCAAGGGGAGAGTTGCTCGCTAGGAAACCTAAGAATTTCTATCAGCCTAGATTTCACACTTTGCGTCTTTCTCTTCCCTTCTGCTGAAAACAATGTTAGTTTTCACCCTTTGATCGAAAAGCCGCCTGGCTCCAGTTTGTCTGGGCCTTATGTTTGATCAAGACATCAAAGTGAAGATTTCTCAGATGTAGAATTTTTGAAATGATGGCGTGGGTGTGCTGTCAAAATGTATTTTTCTCTTGTTTTCCATCCATTTTAATTTGTCCTTGTTCCTTTGTTGGGGACTCATTATGTTCTGGCGGAATTAAATATATATCTTTTTGGGATGTGCCAAAGCGTCTTGTCACAACGTCGACTAAACTAAACTAAACAATGCAAAATACAATAGGAAAGCTGCTGGAAAAGTTAATTGCTAAGAAAACAACAAGCCAGATAGAGAGGTACGGTTGTTTCCCACCTACCCTTTCAGGGTACCATCCAAACAGAGAAACCTGGACCCGCACGGATGTGTTTGCCCATGATGGTGTCTATGGAGGCTTCCACTCAGGCATGGAAACATGTGCTGCACCGCTTGATCGTGAGGTTGCGTACAACAGAGTACCGTTGACTTTGTTAACGTTTCAGCTTCTTGAGCTCAAGATACTCCATTCCTCCTTAGTTGGATCGCCACAGCCCTCTTCTTACGGAAAGTAGTTTTTCTGATTTGGTAGTTGGACTTCTGAATCAACAAAAATATATCCCGGCCTACCACAGGGATCACCATTATCTCCGGTGCTGTTCAACGCCTACACTGTGAGAATTACTGGCAAGCAGATCACAGGAACGGGAAGGACATTGTCATATGCGATGTGTTTAGTGTAACGTCAGGGTAAGGATAGAGATCGGCTTGATGTGGAACTACAAACAGAGCTAAATCGCAAAAGCACTTGGTATATGGAATCTACTACTTCCGGTACAATGGCGACGAAGTGACGCGTTATCCTTCGGGGAGACGCCGTTCAGTGTTTTCCTGTGGATTCCCTGTGGATTTCCTGTGGATAGTGTTTTCCTGTGGATTATGTGATGTTATTTCGTGTTCGTTTATTGGAAGTGTTCAAAAGAAGCCACGGAAGGCAGATGGTGGATGAAATTTTGAGGGCAGTCGACAGATATTTGTTGGTTATGGTCTCGAGTTTTTGCGACGGCAGGCAGAGGATCTCTTTCGAGAGACAATAGTTGCGGTCATCCGGCCAGTATGGTCACTGCCATAGAGGAAAGCAACGGCAAACTACCTCTTTAAAAGTGCCTAGTACATTATGATTCGCTTAAAGACTGATCATCGCAAGACAAGGACAGAGACATTAAAATTAGCAACATGGAACGTTAGTAAGTTAAACGACGACGGAAAATTAGAGAACATAAAGCAAGAAGTACAAAGAGAAAAAATTAATATTTTAGGGATGTGCGAAACGAGATGGACAGTAGCAGGCATCAAAATAGATAAAGATTTTAAGATTATTTATTCTGGAGGTGAAGATCGACAAAGGGGAGTGGCAATAATTTTAGACCGGAAAACATCAAAATCTGTTCACGGATATTTGGCCGTGTCGGACAGAGTTCTACTAGTTAAATTGAGTGGCAGACCTTTTAGCATAAATGTTATTCAAGTATATGCCCCAACAGGAGAGTCAAGTGAAGATAGTGTAGAAGAATTTTATAATGACATAGAGTCTGCCTTAAAGAAATGTAAAAATTCAGAAATAAACATCATAATAGGAGACTTCAATACAAAAGTAGGAAATCAAGATGATAGATACACAGTAGGAAACTATGGTTTAGGAGAGAGAAATGAAAGAGGATACAGACTCGTAGTGTGGGCAAAAGAATAGGAAATGATTGTAGGAAACACCTGGTTTAAGCAACTCCCTAGAAGATTATGGACATGGAGGAGTCCTGATAGCAGGATCAGAAACCAGATTGACTACATTCTCATTAGCAGAAGATTTAGAAACGCACTAACAGTAGCAAAAACAGTTCCCAGTGATGATTGTTATAGTGACCACAGACTACTTACAGGAACATTGAGGATAAAGCTGAAGAAAGTCAAGTATATAACAGGAAACACTAAATATGATTTGTGTACATTGAGTAATGACAAGGAAATACAAAACAAATTCAACAAAGAAGTACAGAACAGATTTGATATATTGTCTGATCTAGAGATATTATTCCAGGATGTGAATGATCAATGGGAAATGTTAAAGAATTCAATCAGTTTGGCTGCAGAAACAACTATTCCAAAATTAAAGAAGGTGGGTCGTAAGAAATGGATGACTGAAGAAATTTTACACCTAATGGAAACAAGAAGACTCAACAAAAATAATCCTGCCAAATATGAAGAAATTCACAGACAAGTCAGAATATTATGTAGGAAGGCAAAAGAAGCATGGCTTGATGAAAAATGCTTAGAAATTGAAAAACAACACAACAGTCAAAATGCCAAATTAGTGCACAAAAGAATTCAGGAACTTACTAATAAAAGAACAAGTACATCAACAGGCTGTCTAAAAACTAAAGATGACAAAATCATAATAGAAAATAGATCAGATTCTACATGTATGGACAGATTATGTGAACAACCTGTTACATGATAACAGAGAGGAACAGTATGATATTAGATTTAATAATGAAGGACCACCAATTTTAAAGATGGAGGTTCAAAATGATCTTAAGCATATGAAAGCTGGCAAGGCCCCCGGTGCAGATAACATCACAACAGAAATGATTAAAGCTTTAGAAGAATGTGGACTAGAGCAAGTCACCAGACTGCTGAACACATTATATGATACTGGAGATATACCTTCTGAATTATGTACCTCTGTATTTATTGCAATCCCAAAGAAATCAGGAACCTTGAATGTGATCAACATAGAACAATTAGTATAATGAGTCACATGACAAAGAGTGTGCTACGAATTATTATGCAAATAGTGAGGAAGGAAATACAACCTGAAATAGGGGAAGAACAATGCGGGTTTGTAGAAGGAAAGGGTACAGTAAATGCTGTGTGTATGCTGCGAACAGTTATTGAACGTGCTATAGAACTAAACAAGGATATACATCTTTGCTTTATTGACTACACAAAGGCTTTTGATAGAGTTAGACATATATATTGAGCACAACCCACTACTGGCAACGCTGATCGTATTCTGGTATGAACCTAAGGCCTATCCACGTCAATGCGGAAGCACTAGACTCGAGTTTCGCTCTCGTTTGAGCTCGTCAGTAGTGCATATCCTTGACCGGATCCGGACACAAACCCCGGATCACCGGCGTGTGAAGCGGGTGTGTAAACACTAGACCACGCGGCACACGCTGGACACGGCCAAATTATCACAACAGAATATTACAACGTCACCCATCGTAGGCTGTAGCTCAAAAGTTAGACATGTCAAAATGGTAGATATGCTTGCAGATATACAAATTGATGGGAAAGACATTAGACTTATAAAAAACATATATTGGAAACAACAAGCTGCCATAAGGATTGATAATGAAGTGGGAGAATATCAACCTATTAAGAGATGTGTTAGGCAGGGATGTGTAATGTCTCCAGATCTTTTTTCCCTATACTTCTTCTTCTTCTTCTTCTTCTTCTTCAGCATTCCGAGCCATTGAGGTTCTTTGCTGCAAATACAATCCGTCTCCATTCGTCTCTCTGGTGGACCTTCTCTTGCCAGTCGTTGACTCCAAGTGCTTGTAGGTCTGTACATGTATTATCTCTCCACCGCCTTCTTGGTCTACCTCGGGGTCTACGGTCATTTATTTCCTGAGTGTAAGCGAGTTTTGTTTCCCTATTATCTTCCATTCTTTCTATATGCCTCAGCCATTGTAGTCTATTAGCCTTCATCATACTAGTGATTAGCGGGGACTTAAACAGATCATGAATGTCTTTGTTACTTCTTCTTTTCCACTCTCCACTTTGTGTATCCCTAATGGGTCCAAAGATGCGTCTTAAAATTTTGTTCTCAAAGGTTTGTAACAAGGCTTCGTCTCCTTTCGTTGTACTCCAGGTTTCAGAGCCATACAGCACAACTGGTCTGATCAGTGTTTTGTATATTGTGATTTTGGTGTTACGAGATAGCGCCTTTGATTTTAGTAGATGTTGTAGTGCATAGTATATCTTATTTCCAGAGTTTATTCTAGTTTGTATTTCTTCCCTTATGATGTTGGAGCAGTTGAAGATTGTACCCAGGTATTTGTATGTTTCCGTTCTTTTAATGGTCATATTATCTATTTGTATGTGGCCAGAGTTTCTAGCCATTCCGTCTCTTGAAATTACCATATATTCTGTCTTATCTTGGTTGATAACCAGCCCCATCTGTTGGGCTTTTCCCTTTAAGTGAGTCAATATTTCCAATGTCTTTTGTTCACTTTGCCCTATAATATCTATATCATCTGCATAACCAAGCAGCTTGGATGTTCCTCCAATATCACATTCCTCCTTTACCTTCCTTACAACTTTCTCTAGAGCCAGATTGAAGAGTAGCGGCGATAGTGCATCACCCTGTTTCAAGCCAGATGTTATTTGGAAGGGGTCTGATTTCCTGCCTTTATATGTTACTATATTATAAGTATCTTCCATGCATAGTCTGGTCATGTTGATTAACTTCCTTGGTATTCCAAATTCCCGCATAGCATTCCATAGACTATTCCTATGGACACTATCATAAGCCTTTTTAAAATCCACAAAAATGTTATGGAGATCTCTTTTATATTCCCAATGTTTCTCGGCTATTTGTCGTAAGATAAATATATGATCTATTGTTGATCTGTTTTGTCTAAAACCCGCCTGGTAGTCACCTAATATGTCTTCTGAATATGGTTTTAGTCTATTTAGTAATACTGCGGATAGTATCTTATAGCTTGTGGACAGTAGTGATATTCCTCTATAATTTCCACATTGGAACTTATCTCCTTTCTTAAAGATAGGTATCAATAATGACTCTTTCCAGTCATGGGGTAATTCTTCTGTCCTCCAGATTTTTATTATTAGTTCGTATAGCTTTAGATGTAATGCATGGCCACCTGCCTTTATAAATTCAGCAGCAATTCCATCAGTCCCAGTTGCCTTATTGTTTTTAAGTCGTGTGATTACATATAGGATTTCTTCAAATGTAGGTTCTTCAATTTGTGGTTCGCATGTTAGAACCTCTTCCTGTGGGAAAATGTGACTTGGAGCTTCACAATTTAGTAATTCAATAAAATATTCTTTCCATGTGTTGCACATTTCCTCATTGGTATTTATCATATTCCCATTTTTGTCTTTTAAACCATATGTGTTTTGTTGGTGCCCTCGTTTCATTGACTTCAGTTCTTTAAAAAATTTTCTGGATTCATTTTTCTGGTGATTAGTTTCCATATCTTTGATTATATTACTCATATATTCTCGCTTCTGCTGTCTGACTATTTTTCCCTATACAGTGAAAATATTTTCAGGAATGCAGAAGATATAAATGGAATCAGCATTGGAGGACGAAACATCAATAACATTAGATATGCAGATGATATAGTATTGATTGCAGACAATGCACAAGATCTACAACAATAAGTAGACGCAGTTGTTGTACACAGTGAGTAGCTGGGGTTAGAATTAAATTGTAAAAAGACACAGATTATGGTCGTCACTAGGAAGAACGAAATACCACAATGTAATATACAAGTAAATGGAACTATTCTTCAACAAGTGAATCGGTACAATTATCTCGGAATAGTCATAACATCTGATGGGAGATGCCTTGAAGAGATTAGAACAAGAATCGCCAGGGCGAAAGTAGCCTTTAGCAAGATGAAAAACATTCTGACCAATAAAAAGATGTCAATTGAAACGAGAAAAAGAGTGTTGAGGGGATACATAGAGCCTGTTCTGTTGTATGGATATGAAACTTGGACAATGTGCAGTCAAGCTGAAAAACATCTTATGGCTGCAGAAATGTGGTTTCTGTGGAAAATGCAAAGAATACCATGGACAGACAGAAAAACCAATGATCAAATACTACAGGAGACAAATGAAAATCGTAAATTGATTAGAGAAATTAGACGTAGACAGTCAAAATGTTTTGGACATGTTATGGAGAACTTAGTGACAACTGGCAAGATCGAAGGGAACAGACCAAGAGGAAGACCGAGAAGAAAATACCTGGATGGCTTGGCCACATGGCATGGACGAGACAGGAACATTAAGCTGATCCACGACGCTTGTGATCGAGTGAAATGGCGAGTCATGACCGCCCACGCTTTCTGGCATGGCACATGATTGATTGATTGATATTGAATCTGGGGCAATGCTCAACCCAACGAAGGCAGCAGTGACATGGTTCTCTTTTAATAACATATTGTCAAAACTCCAGCACTCCCCAACTCCCCAAATCTGTGTTCAGAGAATGTGGAAAGAACGCAGGCAATGAATTACCTGAGGGTACGGTTTGATCGAAGCCTTGCTTATAATGAGTGCATTTTTTTTTTTTTGCATATCCTTTACAGGACATCGCTGTCAACATCAGCATCTTTCAGCTGTATGTTGATTTCGTGGCAAGATTACGCTCAGTAGTTTGCCATTGCTTTCTGAGCGGCCGGCTCAGTTAACCCGCAAGTCACCAGCGGGGGTCGAACCGCTCCCAGCTCTCGCCCTGCTACGAGACTCTGCGTGATAAACGGGATTACGGAGAAAGTCTTGTAACCCCTCGGCCAGAGAGACCGGCATAATGAGTGCATAGACCAGGTAAAAACAAAGACCAAGCAGGGTTTGGCTGCGATGCGGGTGATGGCGGTGGGAAACTGTGAGAAGTGCCATCTATGTCTAGTTAGTTAGTTAGTCGACAGATCATCCTCATTGCACATCGAACCATTCAGTCCATAAATGCTCGGATCCCCTCTTCAGCAAATCCCACAGCGTGTAGCGGCTAACGACATCAGTTCTGTGTTGGTTTATCAATCTTCTTTGGCTTCCTGCGTAGTGTTCTTGTTTGGCCACTCCTCTTTTAATTTGCTGTTCTCGCAGTCTGGCAATGGTTGTAGATTCACAATAATCACATGGTTCTCGCAAAAGTCTTACTTCTTGTAGAGCATTCAGAATGTCAGCCTGGTCCAAGGCGCGTCCGCCCTCCACAGTAGCCTTACCTGCGAGCTTGTCAGCCAGCTCATTTCTTTGTACTCCCGCATGCCCTGGCACGAAGATGAAACTATTCTTTGCCAGCCGAGACCGCTCCAGAGACAGCAACCAATCTCTTCGGATCCACCCCATCTCTATCTTCTTGAGCATGCCTATTGATCGCCAAGGAAACATGCCCTATTGAATGTCTGTGCCCCGAGCCATGTTATTGCTATACATACTGCCATGACTACCATAGTCAGGCTACTTGTAGTCTCAGCAAAAGCACCAGAGTCCTCCTTCACAATTCTCCCTCCGGCCTGAGCCGTAAAGGCCCATGAGCTTCTCACATGTCGGACTACCGACCCATCTGTGTAAATGACAGCATCACCGTCTAGCGAATTCTCGAAAATCAACGCTTGTACTTCCGCCTCCACAGCAGTCGGATTTTCTTGTCTGCATTTTCTGTCTAGTTGGATGCGAACTGAAAAGGACGTGCAGAAATATGTTGGTACTTGCAACCACTCCTCTCCATGTTCTAGGTCCTCAAGTGAACACATCTGTTGAAGAGAGTCTTCGGCTTGACCCATCCACGACCGTCCTCTTCTTAATCTGCTGCCCTTCACCTTCATAATTTTACTATGCAGTGGATGTTGTGTTTGCGTTAACTCTGAGGTAGGCGTGTGCTCTGCAAACTTGTATTCTGTCTCCAATGGTTGAAAAATCAAGAAGGTAGTACATCGCCATGCATGCTGTATCTCTTGTACATCCAAGAATAATGCGCATTGCTTCATTATGTATCCTTTCCATCCTTTCTATCTGCTTACGGCTGAGAGTTAGGATTGCCATCGAATACTCAAAAACAGACATGACCAGCCCCTCGTATAGAAGACATAGATGTCGCTGCTCACAGTTTGCTGCCGTCATCACCCGCATCGCAGCCAAATCCCGCTTGGCTCTTGTTATCACCAGGTCTATATGCTCATCATAAGCAAGGCTTCGATCAGACCGTATCCCCAGGTAATTCATTGCCTGCGTTCTTTCCACCGTCTCTGAACACAGCATTACAGTTGGTGTTGGAGTGTTGCAATATGATTATTCAATGATAACCAAGTCACTGTTGCCTTTGTTGGGTTGACCATTGCCCCAGCCTCAACACACCAAGTACTTACGCGATTGAGTTCGGTTTGTAGTTCCACAGCAACCTGATCTCTATCCTTACCCTGACGATACACTAAAACATCTTCGGCATATAACAATGTCCTACCATATCCAGTGATATGCTCACTGGTGATTCTCACAGTGTAGGCTATGAACAATACCGGAGATAATAGTGATCCATATAGTAGGACAGGATATATTGTTGTTGGCTCCGAAGTCCAACTGCCACATCTAAAAACTACTTTCAGTTGGAAAAGGGCTGCAGCGATCCAACTAGGGAGGAATGGAATTATTTTAAGTTCAAGAAGCTGAAGCATTAATAAATCCAACGGTACTCTGTTGTACGCGTCCTCAAGATCAATCGCTGCAGCAAAGGTTTCAATGCCTGAGTGGAAACCTTCATAGACATCATGGGCAAAATCTGCTGCATTGGTCCAGGTTTCTCATTTTGGACGGTACACACCCAGGGTAGGTTAGAAAACGCCTTGCCTCTCTAGCTGGCTTGATATTTTCCTGGCAATTAACTTCTCCAGCAGCTTGCCTATTGTATTCTGCACGGTTATAACTCGATATCCCCGAATGTTTGTGTGGTCTTTGCCAGGCTTCGGCAAGGAAATCAGATAGCTGTGTAACCACTCCTCCTTGATGCTAGCACTCCCTATACCGTTGTTGTACATGTCTGATAGTTTGTGCGCCCATGTGTTGCCGGGGCCCATACGGGGGAGCAAAGAATAGTAACACTGTTGCCTACCATGCATGTCGTAAGAGGCGACTAAGGAGGATATGGTTCCTTCGCCCTGCTACTGAGTGAGTGCGTGGCGCGACACTGTGAGCTGTGAGTTTCGCGTGGAGTGCTTTTACATCTGTCCGCGGTTGTGTGTAGCGTGAACTGCATGTTCGGAACGATGGCGGCCGGCTGTTGCTGGATTGACTGGTTTGCCTTTTCGGCTGAAGAGTGCATTTTTCAGGAGACTCCTGGGAGTCGCCGCTGGAGCTACGGAGTTCGTGCTTTGTGCGGCGCTTTCGGCGGGTCGTCCTGTGGAAAGAGACCGAGCCATATAGGATAAAACCCGGGTCAATGAAGTCTTTCTCGTGACTGCCATTTCCATCAAAGATGAACTGTATTTTTCATAAAGGACTTTTGTGTTGGCATTCTGGCGGCGGCATTATGCACGGTGTACCTATGCGGGCTGTTGGCTTGCCGATACTCCTGTCTGTTCCATTGTTCACTTTTGACAGTGAGGAACATTTTGTGTGATATTCACTGGCACAGGAACGGAGCAATATGGGGACAACCCGTTGCCGTGAAGTTGGAACCACGACTAACTAACTAACTAATCTGATAGTTTCTCTAGCTCGTTGTCGGTACACCTATTGATGTCGTCGTATCTTATGCCATCTGGTCCTGGAGCTCTGTTTTTTTATCGTCGAAGCACAGCCTTGATTTCTTTCACTGTCACTGTGTCTTCATTCGAAGTGTTCTGGGCCTTGCACCTGTCTCAGGTAACCTCCTTCGCAAGATTCCGGCCTCCCATGTCTGTCTGGTTGCTCTGCTCTAGATATATTTCAAAGAGGGCTTTGCCTTGTCTTCGTAAGTCCTTTGCCATATGATGTCGGCACCTTGGAAGTCAGAAATGCTTTTAATCTTGACTACCCCCTTCAGGCTTTTATGTAGTCGCCAGAACAATTTCAGTGACTTGTCTGTGCTTACTCTTTGACACACCTCTGCCCATTTTTCACCTTTAACCACCTTGACCAGTTTTTTTAAATAGCTTACTTTTGTGTGCATCTCTCTTTCTAAGTGCATGCAGGGACTAGGATGGCCAGCTCTGTTCTTCTTGGCATTTTGCCATCTCCGTTCAGCATTACAGTTATGCACCCAAGCCTTCTCCAGCTCAAAATTCCAACAAGGTGGCTGCTCCCAGATTTTTTTTTCCTGCCCTGAAGCTTTCTACGCTTGTCACGTCTTATGTTACTCACCACATCTTGCCCTGTACTGTCATACTGGAAATTCTTGACCGTTAACTTGTGCTTCTTTGTTCTGCCTTTCTCCACCAATATGCTGCAAGGGTGGTGGTCGCTGCCGTGATGTCCTAGGACACCCCATCTACACACTATACTGAGTGAAGGAGAAACCAGCGCCAGATCAATAGCACTCTCCTCATCACCTGGACGACTTGCTGTCCTGGTGACACAGCCACTGTTGATACAAACCAGGTCAATGGTTTCAAGTGCAGTCTCGAGCTCCTCCCCCTGTGTATTGGAGGAAATGTTTCCCCATTATCTGCCTTTAGCGTTGAAATTGTCACAGAAAATAACAATTCTCCCGTGACCTAATATGTCGCTTAAGCACGGCCACTTCTGGGAATTAATACTCGCATTGCGGGCATAAACATTAACGAATGGTAGACTGGATATCTTACCGCCTGTATTTGTATATCGTCACTGTCCCAACTGGACATGTCTAGCTCTGACGCCACCATGCTGTCGCGAATGAGAATCGCCACTCCCAGATGTCGTTTGTTGTAGAAACCTTTGAAACTGGCAATTCGGAGTAGCTGATCACACAGTCTTGTCTCCTGAAGCGGTACGATGTCGTTCTTGTATACCAGATTTTCTAGAATAGGGCCCCGTTGTTCTACGCTGGCGCAGTTCCAATACAGAATACGGATATTCCTGAGGCCCAGACGGTCACACTTGAGCCTAAAACGACATAAACCACCACGCTTACCTTGTCGTTTGCGGTCTGCCCGGTGCCCACGTCGCCTTGACTGCCCTCCGCTCGGAGAGCACTCGTTGTTCCGTCAAGTTGAAAAATCGAAAACCACAGAACAAGACACACTGCGAAAAATTAACTCAAGGATTGCTTCGCTCAATGCACGAAACTCCGCAGCATCGGCGCAGATCTTGAGTAGAAACTCCTGGTTTTACATCCTGGCACACAAATTACACGCAAGAGATGAATAAATCCATCTCCTACGAGAAAAAGTTAACGATCACAAAACGACACGACCGTCCGCCGCAATCTTGAAACCGGAAATCTATGTCTTCTTTACGAGGGTCTGGTCCTTTCTGTTTTTGAGTATGCGATGGTGATCCTGACTCTAAGCCGTAAGCAGATGGAAAGGATGGAAAGGATACAGAACGAAGCTATGCGTATTATTCTTGGATGTACCAGAGATACCGCATTTAGGGCGATGCGCTACCTTCTTGAGTTTCCAACCACTGGGGACAGAATACAAAATTGCCGAGCACGTGCCTACTCAGAGTCAACGCAAACACACAACATCCACTGCATAGTAAAATTAAGAAGGTAAAGGGCAGCAGGTTAAAAAGAGGAAAGTTGTGGATGGGTCAAGCCGGAGACATTCTTCAACAGGTATGTTCACCTCAGGACTTAGAAACTGGAGAGGAGTGGGTACAAGTGCCAAAAGAGTTATGTACGTCCTTTTTTTCAGTTTGCATCCAACTAGACAGAAAATGCAGACACGAAAATCTGGCTGATGTGAAGGAGGGAGTACTGTCATTTACACAGATGGGTCAGTCGTTCGACGAGTGAGAAGTTCGTGGGTCTTTACGGCTCAGGCCGGAGGGAGAATTGTGAAGGAAGAGACTGGTGATTTTGCTTTGACCACAAGTAGCCTGACTATGGAAGTCATGGCAGTAAATAAAGCAAAAGCATGGCTCGAGACACAGACATTCACTAGGACATGTTTCCTTAATGACACAGTGAGTGTGCTCGAGAAGATGGAGATGGGGTGGATCCGAAGAGAGTGGTTGCTGTCTCTGGAGCGGTCTCGGCTGGCAAATATTAGTTTCGTTTTCGTGCCAGGGCATGTCGGTGTACAAGGAAATGAGCGGGCTGACAAGCATGCAGGTAAGGCTACTGTGGAAGGCGTACGAGCCATGGATCAGGCTGGTATTCTGAATGCTCTACAAGAAGTATGTCGTTTGCGAGAACCAAGTGATAACATTGAACCTACAACCATGCGAGAACAGCAAGTTAAAAGAGGGGTGGCCAAACAAGAACACTACGGGAAGCCAAAGAAGATTAATAAACCAATACAGAACTGGTGTCGTTAGCCGCTACACGCAGTGGGATTTACTGAGGAGGGGATCCGTTCACTTATGGACAGAATGTTTCGATGTGCAATGATGATGATCTGCCGACTAACTAATTAACTACCTCTGCCTATACAATACCTCTGTCTACACAATACCTTTTTTTTACACGCAAGACCTGCCTACACAATACCCCAATCTACATAATGCATCTGTCTACACAATATCTCTGCCTACACAATACCCCATCCTACACATTCACTCAGCCTACACAACACCTCAGCCTACACAATGCTTCAGCCCATACAACACCTCAGCCCACACAATACCTCAGCCCACACAATTCCTCTCTCTGCAAAAAAGTCTTAAAAGTAGAGAGGATCGACTTCATTGCACCGGGTTTATCCCATATAGCGTGGTCTCTTTCCGCAGGACGGCCTGCCGAAAGCGTCGCACAAAGCACGAACTACGTAGCTCCCGCGACGACCCCCAGGAGTCTCCGAGAAAAAATGCACTCGTGAAACAAAAGTCGTAGCCCGGAATCGAACCCTCAACCTTCAGAGCACGAGGCAGACGGCTTGACGACTTCGCCACGGAGGCTTCTCTCTCAACACAATACTTCACACCGCTGGCCCCAATAAACATAGTTATAGCAGCCCTGTGTAAAATAGAAATCATCCTTGGCTGATACATTGGCCGGCATGATATTATAGATCAACAGTTAGACACAATTTCCTTTCAGACTTAAGGCATGTTTTAATATCTTCACGTACACAGTCCATCCTGGCACACACCATTATTGTCCACTGTTCTCACCTAAAAATAATCATTGCAGTCCATGCACACCTGGAACATAAACAGGAATCAGAACTTAAGTGTTATGACGCCGCCTTTACTACACTCACCCCAGTGCAGCAACATCTTGAATTTCAGCCTACCAGTTACTGAAGGCCGGCTTCGTGACTTAGAGGTTATGACTTTGCTCCGTAATCTCGTATACTCTCGTGGGTAACGTGATGAGGATGAGAATCAGCAGTGGTTCGAATCGCATCGGTAACTTACGGGGTATGTGAGCCGGCCGCTCAGAAAGCAATGGCAAACTACTGAGCGTAATCTTGCCAAGAAATCAACATAAAGAACTGAAAGATGCTGGTGTTGACAGCAATGTCCTGTAAAGGATATGAAAAAAAAAAGTTACTGAAGGCAAACAGACAGACAGGTAGGCAGACAGGCAGACAGACAGGCAGACATATTGATTGATTTAAAATAACAGCTAATGTATGTTCATCATATCCTCACAGACTGGCGTGTACTTCTTCAACCTAAACGTTATAGGCAACTTAACAAAGTCCTTCTGCTTCAGACTCTTCGTCAACAATGTTCGTTCTATCTCAGTCTGCGGAAGCTCCTTTTATCAATATGAAATCGCAGGTAAATGCATCTGTGTGTTGATCAGTGTATCTGTGGAAGCCGTAAATTCACAAGCCACTTCTTACCTGACAGCATCTTATTCTTCTGAAATATGGCACTTGTCAATCAATGATGCACCTAATGGAGTCAATCCTTAGATTTACTAACCTTTGGCAAAACAAGCATTGATTTCGCTTCGCTGTATTCATTCTTTCTTTCTTTCTCCCCTCTTTTCCTGAAATTCTCAAATAGTGCTACTTGATCAGAAGAGGTGATCCTATGTGCCATGCAGTTTATTGCATAACATTTACAGGACGTCGCAGTCAACGCCATATTTTTTTTTACTGCTTGGGCTTTCTTGCCATGTTTACTTTCATGTAGTTCCTTAGTGCTTTCTGAAATGCCGACACTCCTACCATTTGATGAAAACTAAAGCATGGTAATTTGGCAGTATTGTCAAATTTTACAATTCTCATATTTCATGCGCTGTTAATCTCTTACCATCTAGAGAGATTAACAACGCATTAAAAATGAGAATTGTCAAATGCTAAGTATATTCAACGCTACTGTGTGGCGCGGGAGCCTGGATATTGAACAAGCACCTAAAAAGTCGCAAAGAGGCATTGGAGATGTGGAGATAATGTGGACGAATATATCGTATTTCATGGAAACAAAAACAATCAAATGCAGAGGTTCTAGAAAAACTGGGAATGAAGAGAGAGTTGATGAAAGAAATAAAGAGGAGGCTTGTGAAATATTTCGGCCACGTTAAAAGACATGATACTATTATAAATACCGTGCTGGAGGGCAAGGCTGAGGGCAATCGAGTAAGAGGTAGACAATGATACCAGTGGGAAGATATCATCATGAGAGCCAGATATAATGTCCAGTCAGGGCGAGTGATAGACAGTGTTGGAGATCCATTGCAGCCAACCTTCATTGCGGAGACGGCATCCCGGATTGATTGATTAAAAGCAAGGCGGTCTGCTTGTTAATTCCCGCAGCTGTGTTTCGAACGCGGTATGCGGGATTAAGAATTGAGTCCGTGATTCCTTCGCCACAGACCCGGTATCTGTCATAAGCCATATCGAAAATCAAAACATGGTTTTGTACTTAAGCAAGACAAAAATAATGTCTACGGATGGGACATTCTTCTCAAGGCATAACACAGCATGCCACAAACAGTAGACTTGACATTGAATAGCGCAGACTGGAAGCAAATCATGAAACACGGTCACCCGCGCAAATTAACAATGCGGGTAATTATAATATTTAAAAAAAAACGCAACATATAGGGTGTTACTTTTATAAAAGATATTCGCTGATTGGACATCAGTCAACCTATCGACTGTTTCCATCTGGTCATTAACTACTCGTGGTTACCTGAATTATACTCATGTCATGATTCGTGAGGTCATGAATGAGGTCAAGGTCAAACCAACATGCCACTGTCTACGTACAGATCCAGCATAAACCTTCTGAATCATGCTCATTTAATCACTTAATACACACACGTTGATATAATGCTGTGATTCTAGCCATATGAAAGCCTGTGTTACTGCCATCACCTCCATCTTCATGCTGCTCGTGGTCATAGGGTGGGCACCACTGAATTCTTGAACGGATCGGCCCGCTGAACGGGCTGTAAATGCCCATTCACTTCTCTGCTGCTTTACAACAGATCCATCTGTATAGATGAGCACTTCGGGGCTATCTGAGTGTTCATAGATGAGCGCGTTGACCTCTGCATTGACAGCGGCAAGGTTCTGCTCTCTGCACCGTCTGTCGAGTGTGATAATGCAGAGAGAGTGCACTTAAAAACTGGAGGCACCGGCACCCATTCCTTGCCTGGGTTGATACTGGTAAGGCTGCAGACCTGTCTGACGACATCTTATGCCCGACCCATCCATGATTTGCTCCTCTTTATTCTGTCACCTTTTTCTCTGAATATAGCTTCATGCAGAGGGTGCCGCTCACCTGCACTTCTTCTTCTTCTTTTCTTCGCCTGAAATATGTTTATAACTGCAATGTTATCTCTTGTATGAATCTAACAGTCTTGTTTAGTTCACTCAGCGGTCCAAGAGTTTATCTTCCACTGTTGTCTTTCTAGGCCAGAAGGTTTGCCTGGATATGTTGTAGTTTGGGCATTCCTGGAGTATGTGTTCTGCTGTCTGCGACGCCAAACCACATGTACACATGGCTGAGTCACCAATCTTGAATTTTGTATACATGTGGTTGCGTAGTCTATTGTGTCCTATTCTGACTCGCAGAAGAATGACCTGTTCTGGTCTTTCCATAACGTGGTAGTCGTCTTGAGTAGGGTTTGGTGGCCTTCTGACTGATTTGATCATTATTTTCTTTTGGTGGTATGTAATGGGCACATCAGGTTGTTCTTCTTTTGCCCCTTCCTTAGCATATCGATCAGCTCTTTCGTTTCCGGGGACTCCACAGTGGGATAGTATCCACTGTATGGTGACCTTACGCTGACTGCTAAGTTCAGAAAGTAGTGTCCTTAGAACTGGCAATTTCCCAGACAGGAGCGCCTCTATTGCGGATTTCGCATCTGTCAATATCACCACAGGTTGTGTACCATGGCTAGTATTTTGTAATTTCTCTGTGGCTATCTTGATTGTCTCAATTTCAGCATCATAGTTATGGCAGTACTTTCCTGTTGGAACTCTGGCCATGTCCCTAGTATTATTTGGGTATTCTATATACACTCCCGCTCTTCCATTTCGAACAGCATTTTGTACTGACCCATCTATGTAGACTCGGATCCAGAGATCCTGTGGGTATTCGTCATGAAGGAAACTGAGAGTGGCTGTTCTGCGCTGTACACTGTTCTGTTTTTCCTTGTCAAATATTCCTCTCACTTTTGTCTGGATTTGTAGCGATAGTCTATGTTCATCTTTCCACGGAGTTCGCTCTGGAATGCTCATGCACTTATTTTTTAAGTATGCACGAGCTCTCCAGATCTTGATCCTGTGGTTCATTGTCGGGAAGTCAAGGAGGTATCTCAT
The DNA here is from genome assembly GCA_963921405.1 of Cepaea hortensis. Classification (NCBI taxonomy): domain Eukaryota; kingdom Metazoa; phylum Mollusca; class Gastropoda; order Stylommatophora; family Helicidae; genus Cepaea; species Cepaea hortensis. The sequence goes on from OY992876.1 coordinate 415,375,611, forward strand.
AGCTACACAGCTAGTGCCTATCGTGCAGCCCAAAATGATGCGCAGGGCTTCGTTACGTGCCTTTTCAAGTCTTCAAATCTGTGTAGGGCTAACAGTGGGGATGGTCAGGGCATACTCCTTGGAACAGAAGTATTAGCAGTCTTTGCTCGATATTGGCAGTCGCCATGACTCTCATTGCTGACAAACCTTTTCGAGCTTTCGTTATGACACAATCTACATGATCTCTGAAAGACAGGCTACGATCAAGCCTCACGCCAAGATATGTCATCGACTGGGTTCTACTCAAAATGCTCCCATCCATTCTCACTGTCGGCAGGTCTGTGTCCACAATATGGTTGTTTAGGGAGAACCATGTAACAGATGCCTTTGCAGGGTTGACAAGGGCACTGGCATCTTTGCAGGGTTGACAAGGGCACTGGCATCAGCACACTATGCGGAAATTCGATCTAGTTCGCCCTGCATATCATTGGCAACCGCCTGTCTATCTCGACCTTGTCGATACACGAGAATGTCGTCAGCAAATGACAGAGTCCTACATTTCCCTTCCAATTGTTTTTCAGTGATCGGCACCGTATACACGTTAAATAGTGCTGGTGACAGTGGTGAACCCTGCGGCAATCTTGGACATATCATTATCGGCTCTGTCAGGGTCTTGATTATATGACCAAAGGCTCGTATACTAACAGGCGTGAAAACACACACTCACACAAATGAGTGTATCAACACACAGCGATATAACTCAATCACTTTTAATCGCTCTATCTCACACGGCAATCATGTCCGGCATCGCCCAACATCTGCGATAATGCCATTGCCAGAAACATTCAATGTACATACATCAATTCAATGCATACATACAAATAGAATAACCACTCACTCAATCTGTATTATACTCAACAACGCACACAGGCTTTCTTCCATCAAGCATCGACTCATACACAGCAGCACACACTTTCATGTCCGTCCAGTCTGATGGTCCTAGGCTGTCTGTGCTCCCAGCAGTGACGTCTCGCTGGCCAGGCTTTCCGCTCTCGTGGCTTTCGTGTCCCACGCGGACCTCTGGCCATGTACTGCGTAGTAGCCGCGAGTCGAGTTCCCAGCCGTACCTGGTTGTTATCGCCAGGCGAGGGAGATGACGACTCGGAGATTCTGACACTCTCCGCCGCCCTCTCCTATGAAAGGTATATCCTTTCATAAATGGTATTTAATAGTTGGGTTACCTTTTTAAAGTCAGAATCGACTCTCTGGTATTTATTAACCTGTATTGCATGATATAACTTGTCTTCAGTGGTACCATACGGCCACTGTCATCAAGTACTCTCCCCTAGTTGGATGTATACCTCAGTTGATAGTGGACTTAGCCAGTCCGGTACTTCTCCGCGACTAACGCTATCTCTCAAGCAACGCAGTACCTCACGACAATTAAAAAAAACTCACAAAAGAGACATGTCAGGCCTTAAGTCATCTTCCTTATAAGATGTCTTCAGGACTAAACACTTACCCATATGGCAGGATTGTTCAATCCTAGTCCTCAACTTTAGTAGTTATGTTCCACGCATAGTTGATTGTCACATTGTGACATGTAGTTGTTCTGGATACAATGAACAATATAATATATTCATGCTTACATGTTAGTAACTATTTCAAATAGTTTCCGCTTAGATGTAATGGTGAAACACAAAGGGAGGTAATTTCTACTTTCTTTCCAAAAAAAAAAAAAGTACATTTGTAAATTATCTTCTAAGCGTCATGGTTTGATATTTATTTTAATAGTGACATAGATGGCACTGTTGAGAAAAAATTAACCAATCAATGATTCTTAGATCACAAATATAAAATCCTTTCGTTCAAGATAAATATATGTAAATTTCGTGTCACAAGGTTATTTCAAGCGTCATTCACGTGTGACTATTCTTTACATAGTCTGCTACTTTTCTTAAACTTATTACACAGTTCGAAACGGAACCAGAAGTACGCAATTCATGTTTTGGCACGTTGGATTAACACACTGATGTTTCACATGTTGGGATCACTGTTCTTACGAATCATAAGGATTAAATTTGGAGTAACACAATGTTCTTTCGTATGTTTGGATTAAACGGTTCTTCAAGAAGTACAGATGAAACTGTTCTAGCTGTAGACTTCGTACCTGTCTATTTAATCATAGTTGTAATGTAAATGTTAAAATATTGGAACAAATATCTGTGCTTATATCGCCAGTATTCATAAGCGCAGGTACTTCGGATATTACCCACAGATGGTGGAAGGTAAGTCTGTACACAGAAGTATTACTGTTCTTGGAGTACTTTTCTTAGCACTATTCAGTTTAAAATATTGTCTGTCCTCATTCTAACCGTTCATCTATTCCATGTATTCACTGTTTAAAAATTTAAGTAGAATAAACTTGAGGACATTGTCCTTATCACAATAAGTCACTTGTCACAGCGTTATCTGGATAATTTCAACAATATTTCGCTGGATTGTGATAGCAAGCTGAGCGCTCTAGGTGACAGGCTAAATTCACTGCCTCAGTCTTTGCGCTCAGGCGTAGTCAGTCTGACGTCGGACACCTCGATAGGACATCTGGAAAGTAAGTCTGCAATCGTGTTATGAACTCCGCTGATGTGTCTAATCTCAAAGCTGTAATTTTGGAGTAACAAAGACCTTATTGCGATCCTATGGTTCGTCGGTGTACCTGCAGTGATAATTATTAACGGATTGTTGTCCGTTTCTGCAATAAAATGTTTTTCCAACAAATATGAAGACAATTGTTTTATCGAATAAATCAAAGCCAATCCTTCAACTTCGGGCGTCGACCACCTCCTTTTCTAGAAGATAATTTTCGACTTATGTAACAGATAGGATGGAGGATGTCCTCATAGGACTGTAAAAGCACTGCCCCGATCGCTATGGAACTGGCGTCAGTCCTCAATCTGAAAGGGATATCCAAATTTGGCAATTTAAGGATGGGATTACAGGAAAAATATGATAATGCTTTTGTAAATGCCGGTCTCATGCCTTCTCTGTTACAATTTTGTTTGGTTGGTTTTTGGTTAGTAAATTTGTGAAAGTTTCTGTTAAACTAGCAAAGTTAGGTATGAAACGTTTATAATAGTTGAGCAAACCTAACATGCTCCTAACATCTTCTTTTTTTTCGTTGGCAGTGACAATTTCAGTATTTTCGAAACAATGTTGTCATCAGTTGTAACAAACCCATTAGAAATCTTATAGCCCAGAAAAATAATTTTAGTTTAGGCAATTTCTACCTTTGATGGTTTCACTGTTAAGCCGTGTTGCTGAATGCGGTCGAATGTTTGTCGGAGTGTCGTCACATGTTCTGTCATTGTCTTAGTATGTATGCAAATGTCGTCAATGTAGGAAAGTATGTTCGGTATGTCTGCCAGTAAAAGTCTTGTCATCCTTACAAATGTTGCTGGGGCATTGACTAGCCCAAATGGTAGTTTACACCATTCGTATAGTCCCCAAGGTGTTAGAAATGTCGTCAGATGTATTGAATGTTCAGTCATGGGTATTTGCCAGTACCCTTTCATCATGTCTAGTTTTGTAAAATATTTGGCATCTGTCAGTTCTGTCAGTATGTCCTCACAGTTAGCCATGGGTTCTAAATCTAACTGTGTGATTGCGTTGAGTTCTCTGTAATCTACGCACAGGCGTATAGAGTTGTACTTCTTCTTGACAATCACAATAGGTGACGAATAACGTGATTGTGATCTTCTGATAATTTTATTTGCTTTCAGATCTAAAATTTCCTGATGAAGTTTGTCATTGTAGTGTATGGGTATTGAGTGCGGTCTGCATTTTATTGGTATGTCAGTCGTCAGTATTTTTGATGATGCACTAAATCTGTTTGTCCTGGATGGTTGGAGAAAATTGTCTTGTACTCTTGTAGTAGTTGTCTGCACTCGTCGGTCTCAGTCTGAGAAAGGTTCGGGCATAGTTTGACGTCTTGTAGTGTGTCTGGGGTATCAAGTGATGAAACTGGTATTTCGTCAGTATCGGCTGAGTCTATGTGGTCCACTACTGTTGTGCTTGCAGCTGTCTCGTCGTTGTCTCCTACTGTTGTGTTTGCAGCTGTCTCGTCGTTGTCTCTGTCTCAATTGTAGTAAGGGTTTAACATGTTAATGTAGAATATTTTGTTCTTGTTGTTTATTCTCACTTCGTAGTCTACAGTCGAAATATGTCTTAATACCTTGAACGGTCCTTGCCAAGAGTCTGTTAAGAGATGTCTGTCACTGGGTAGTAGAAGTAGTACGTCCTGTCCTGGTGTCAGTGTTGTTGTCCTATTTCCTCTGTTGGCGTACTCATTGTAGATGGTACCAGATTGTCTCAATGATTCTTTAGTTAAAATACATGCTTTCATAATCCTGTCACGCAATGTTGTTACATGTTCATACGGTGACACAGTTTCATGTTCATTCTCTACTTCAGGTAACAAAGTATGATAAATGGATAATGGGCCGCGTGGTTTGGCACCATACACTAATTGAAAAGTTGAAAATCCAGTGCTCGAGTGAGCTACTTCTCGATACGCGAAAAGTATGGCAGGTAAAAAGGTGTCCCAGTCATTTGGGCATTCTTGGGTGACTTTAGCTAACATATGTTTCAAGTCGCCATTTAATTTTTCTATCTGTTGTACACTCTCACACTCGCACTCTTGCAAACATTTAGAAAATGGTGGTGGTAAGGAAGAGATGATCTTACTATGATTACTATGATCTTACTATCTTACTATCCCTAACTATGAGATCTTTCAATTTATCAAAATTGTTATCAATTTTGGCTGCTGACAATCACTTACTAAATACATCCTGTACTACTGAAGTGCAGTCAGAGAACGCTTGTGTTGACTTTGGTGCTAGCTTAGTAAACTGTTCTGTGTATCCTGCTTCGTCTAAAAGGAAATGTGCCATAATCTTGGCTTTCATATAGCGGTAGTCTCTCCTTAATTCTTTTGGGATAGTCTCTATCACTTTTAGAGGCTCCCCAGATAAACTCCTCATATAGATGATGTTCCAATCTGTAACTGGGACCTGATAATGTTCCATTAATTCTCAAAGTTCTGGGTGAATGCTGAGATGCAGTCGCCAGTAGCAAAGTTCTTTACTATCCCTTGGTACTTTTTGAATTGGTTCTCTTTTTCCTTTTTTTCTAGCTTTCTAGATTTTTTATCAGCAGCTGTTTCAACTTCTAGCTGTTTCATTTTCAACTGCATTTCGCGTTCTTCACGTTTGCTCTGTGCAGTGATTTCAGCCTTTTTTATCTCAACGTTCGCGTATAACTTTGCCTGTTGTTTCTTGGCGCCGAACTCTGCCTTTTTCAGTTCAGCATCTGTTTCTGATTTTCTAGCATCTAATTCTGCCCTTTTCAGTTCTCTTTCAGCAGCTCTGTCTTCCCTTTGGATATGCTCTGCATTCTTGGATTCACTCCACTTTGTTAACTTATCCCCAGTTAAATTTAATTTAAGCCCTAATTCAATGAAATCGTGTAACGAAGACATGTTTATGATCCAAAAATGTAAAACAGGTATATGCAAAATGAATCTAATATCTTACTAAATCCCTAGTACATGTATCATATACAATGGGAAAAATGATACAGCTAAAGGCATGATCCCGTACAAAAGTATATAGGAAAAAAATACTTAAGTGACCCTGGACTTTTGGACGCTGGAAGTTTCTGCCCCAGAGAATGGATGGTTGATCTTCTACCCGGAAAAATGGCCTTAGTCTTTTACAATTTCAGAATGAACAACCTATTCACTTTTGGAGAGAGAAAATATTAGTATGTGTATGTTTTTGTGGTGTATGTATTGTCCACTAATTGTAATAGGTGTGTATGCCGTCAAGTATATTTGTAAAGTCGTTTTGTCGTCAGTTTTGATCTAAAATTTAACTATGACTTCTTACTGCTGCTTTCGTTCACTTCACAGAACTACTTTTCAAAGCCATTCTTCTTTATAATGCACGTCACACAATTCACAATCGGATGATACAATCCCAAATCACTCACGTTCAGCGACTCATAAACACACTCTATCTTTCTGTATCTGGTTCAAACAAGAAACCCACGTTCAATCCTTTTACACATACATTTCTAAATTTTGTTCACAAAACCGGACGATGCACCCACGTTCATCGTCTGCTCTCTATATTTCTTACCACTTTCACTCCTTTTTCAAACACAATCTTACTGTCCAAAGCCGGAAGAGATTCCCCACGCTTTCACTTGCTTACTTATGGTCCAAACACGGACGAGCTTCCCACGTTCAGCACCTGTCAGTGTCTTGATTATATGACCAAAGCTCGTATACTAACAGGCGTGAAAACACACACTCACACAAATGAGTGTATCAACACACAGCGATATAACGCAATAACTTTTAATCGCTCTATGTCACACGGCAATCATATCCGGCATCACCCAACATCTGTGATAATGCCATTGCCAGAAACATTCAATGAACATACATCAATGCATAAATACAAATAGAATAACCACTCACTCAATCTGTATTATACTCAACAACGCACACAGGCTTTCTTCCATCAAGCATCGACTCATACACAGCAGCACACACTTTCATGTCCGTCAAGTCTGAAGGTGGTAGGCTGTCTGTGCTCCCAGCAGTGACTTCTCGCTGGCCTGGCTTTCCGCTCTCGTGGCTTTCGTGTCCCACGCGGACCTCTGGCGATGTATTGCGTAGTAGCCGCGAGTCGAGTTCACCTGGTTGTTATCGCCAGGCGAGGGAGATGACGACTCGGAGATTCTGACAGGCTCAGAAGACCAACTCCCACATCTTAGCACCACCTTCCTTTGGAGCAGGACTGCAGCTATCCACCATACAAGGTGAGGGTACACTTTCAGTCTGAGGAGGGTTTGCATCAAGTGCTCGAAGGATACTCTGTAGTATGCGTCCTCTAAGTCTATGACGGCCGCACATGTCTCTTCTCTGGCCTAAAATCCTTCGTAAACATCTTTAGCAAAGACCGCCGCATTCAGCCATGACTCTTTGTTACGTCTGTATCCTCCAAGTGTGGGCGGGAAGCAGCCGAGTTGTTCCAAGTCACAAGCAAGACTGTGTGCTACAATTTTCTCCAGTAGCATGCCAGCAGTATTCTGCATCGTAATGATTCTGTAGCCGCTTATCTTGGAATGGTCTTTGTTCGGTTTTGGCAGCGGCAGCAAGTAGCTGTGTAGCTATTCCTCTTTGATCTGACCCCTCTGGATACTGGTGTTGAATTCGCTGACTAGTTCTTCCATGTCATCATCTGACATCACCAGTAGGTCACCATATCGGATGTCGTCTGGGCTTGGGGCAGTGTTAGGTGATTTCTTTAGCATCGTACGTAGTGTCTCAGCTGTGATTATGCATTCTTCGTCTGTCCCGACCCCCTCGCACAAATGAGAGAGTGTCGTTGTGGTCCTCTGTCTGGCAGGCTCGTCTTTCTGTTCAGTCTGCTCTACGTAGCGTACAAGAAAGGCCTTACCTTTATCCGCATCCGACTTTTTCCATGTGAGATCTGTGCCTTAAAAGTCTGGAATACCCCTACGTTGTGCAGCACCGTTCATGCTCTTATGGAGGCGCCATAATGTCGTAAGAGATCGCTCGGAGCACACCTTCACGCAGAACTCGTCCCATTTCTCGGCCTTTGCCTGTTTGGCGCAGGATTTGAATAAAGTCATCGTCCTATAGACCTCAGTCTTCAGGTTCGCCAATTCACACTGTGGTATGTTAGCCTTTCTAGCTTTTTGCCAGTCTTTGACAGCCTACCTCTTTCCCAGCCATGCCTTCTCGACCTGTCCATTCCACCATGGTGGCTGCAACCATCTTTTTTGTCTCCTGCGGAAGGAAGTTAGTTTTCTTCTTCTGATCTTGCTTATGGCGTCTTGACCAGTGTTGTCATACGGGAAGGCATTTGTCTTGTTTCATTGACTCCTGGCCCTGTCTTTCTCGATCAGGATGACACAAGGGTAGTGGTCATTGTCGTGGAATCCCTGTGTGCTCCACCGGCACCTTGGTGCGATCGTGGGCGACACTAGGGCAAAGTCAATGACGCTGTCAGAATCACCTGGTAGAGTGGCGATTCTAGTGACCTTCCCATTATTCAGACAGACTAGGGCAGCAGATGTCAAGGCGTCCTCCAGATCTTCTCCCTGTCTATTGGTGATGCTATTCCCCCATTGACTGCCTCTGGCATTGAAGTCCCCACAGTAGATGATATGTCTTTCATCCTTATCGAACAAACTCTGCCATTGCCGACCTTCCCATTACGCGCATAAACGTTGACGATTACAAGCTGCACTTGCGTCATTATTCTTAATGCCTGCACTTGCATGGCATCACTGTTCCAGGCAGACATATCGATCTCAGACACCAGTATGTTGTCGCAGACCAGAATGGCCTGTCCGAGGTGCCGCCTGTTAAAGAAGCCTTGAACCCCGTTCCGTCGCCGAGCTGTGTTTCTTGTAAGACCACAATATCGTTTCCGAAGAGTAGTTTTTCAAGAATGGGTCGGCGTTGACTAAATGATGCACAGTTCTAGTACAGTACTCGAACGTGTCCGATGCCCAATCTGTCACATTTTAACCGCGTTCTGCGTGAGCCTGCTCTTTTACCACGCTGTGTCCTTACCGGTCGTCGTATTTATCTTAAGTGTCGCCACCGGGCGCCGATGAATTGCCAAAGGGAGTCCGGGCGCGAGTGCACGAACTCCGTTGCACGGTCCGAAACCCATTCCACCTCGAAAAACACACTTAAACTACAAACATTTAGGCAAAAACACGTTCCATTCTAAGGGACGAACAAATGTTCCGCCATCTTACTCCAAGGAATTTACGTCATCCTCTCTTACTGTACTTGCACTCTCTCGTACCTTTACTTGTATTGTCCACATTTCTAAGATAATAGTGCAAAATGACGCACTTAGAAAACATAATGCCTACATTTCTAAGACAATAGTGCAGCATGACGCAATGTTTTTTTTCATATCCTTTACAGGACATCGCTGTCAACATCAGATTCTTTCAGCTGATTATTGATTTCTTGGCAAGATTACGCTCAGTAGTTTGCCATTGCTTTCTGAACGACCGGCTCACATATTCCGTAAGTTACCGCCGCGGTTAGAACCGCTACCGATTCTCTCCGTCGTCACGTTACTCACGAGAGTATACGGATTACGGAGAAAGTCGCTAACACCTAGGGCATGGCGGCCGGCATGAAGCAATTAGAACACCGAATTCCCACTTTTCTAAGACAATAGTGCAGCATGACGCACTCAGAAAATCTAATTCCCGCAGAGATGAATATTAGAAAGTGTGTGTGGGGGGGGGGGGGGGGGGGCTGAGTGGTCTCGAGGTATTGGAGGTCCTGGGTTCAGGCCCTGGTGAGGACCAGAATTTATTTTAAAAATCCACGTGGACTTCCAGTAATAAAATTTCCCCTGGTCTCTGGGTAGGGAGTTCGGACGCCCGTGTGAATTGTTGCGCACGTAAATAATCCCTTGGCAGTTGGAAATCGAAAAAGAGTAGCCTAACGGCGCTGCCCGGGCAAAATTTCGAGTTAAAAATCTACCCAAGTATTTCAGGATCCTCGCCGATGCTACGGAGTTCGTTGAGCATTGAGCTGAGTTTTTCCAGACTCAGGTTTAAGTTAGGACGAAAACGGAGCACTTATGGGTTAAACCCGTGTGCCGTGATGTTGATCCAACGACTAAACTAAACTAAACTATTAGAAAGTGAGTTGTTCAAGGCTCATATGACTCCTGATAGAACTTGAACATCTTCTCCCTCGTCTTTGAATCATAAACTAGGACAATGTTTAGTTTCATGATGAAACATTTCAATTTTTTGCAATCTATACAATGATGATTTTTATTGGAAATATCACGTCGTTCCTGTCTGTGTTTGACATAATAGACACTGATGAACTGGGTGTGAAAGTGACGCATTTCTAGCGTTTGATGTCTTAAAATAATATAATGTGTTATATCATGCAGAAGATGTCAATTGAAACGAGAAAAATAGTGTTGAGATGCTACATAGAGCCTGTTCTTTTGTATGGATGTGAAACTTGGATAATGAGCAGTCAAGCTGAAAAACATCTGATGGCTGCATAAATGTGGTTTCTGAGAAGAATGCAAAGAATACCATGGACAGACAGAAAAACCCATGACCAAGTACTACAGGAGACAAATGAAAATCGTAAATTGATTAGAGAAATGAGACGTAGACAGTCAAAATTTTCTGGACATATGAGAAGAAATGAATTGGAGAACTTGGTGACAACTGGCAAGATCGAAGGGAATAGACCAAGGGGAAGACCGAGAAGTAAATACCTGGATGGCTTGGCCACATGGCATGGTCAATACAGGAACACTGGGCTGATCCACGACTCTGGTGATCGAGTGAAATGGTGAGTCATGACCGCCCACGCTTTCCGGCATGGCACATGATTGATTGATTGACATTTAGTTTGATAATAACATTTCACGAATTGCTAGGTCCAAAAATATGACATTTAGTGTTATGACGACATTGTCTCAATCGTTTTCATCCTACATATGATGACATTGTCCCAGTTATTATTATCATAAATATGATGACATTTTCCCAGTCGTTTTAATCCTACATTTGAAGACATTGTCCTAGTCATTATCTTCATAAATATGATAACATTGTCCTCGTTGTTATAATCCCACATATGATGACACTGTCACAGTCATTATCATCCTGTATATGATGACACTGTCCCAATCATTATCATCATAAATATGATGACTTTGTCCCAGTCGTTTTCATGCTACATATGATGACATTGTCCCAATCGTTTTAATCCTACATATGATGACATTGTCCGCGTCGTTTTCATCCTACATATGATGACATTGTCCCAGTCGTTTTCATCCTACATATGATGACATTGTCCCAGTCGTTTTCATCCTACATATGATGACATTGCCCCAATCAATATCATCCTACATATCATGACACTATACCAGTCATTATCCTCCTAAATATGACGAAATTGCTCCAGACCTTACCATCATAAATTTGATGACATTGTCTCAGTCATTACCCTCATAAATATGATGCCATTGTCCAGTCATTATCATCATAAATAAGAAGACATTGTCCCAGTCATTATCATAATAAATATTATGCCATTGTCCTAGTCATTATCATCATAAATATGATGCCATTGTCCAAGTCAATATCATCCTACATATCATGACACTATACCAGTCATTATCATCCTAAATATGACGAAACTGCTCCAGTACTTACCATCATAAATATGATGACATTGTCCCAGTCGTTATTATCTTACATATGATGACATTGTTCTAGACTTAATCATCCTAAATATGATGACATTGACCCAGTCAATATCATCCTGCACATGATGACATTTTCCCAGTAGTTATCATCCTACATCTGATTGCATTGTCCCTGTCGTTATTATCCTACATCTGATTGTTTTGTCCCAGTCGTTATAATCCTACATTTGATTGCATTATCCCAGTCGTTATCATCCTACATATGATGACATTGTCCAGTCGTTATCACCTACAGATAATGACATTGTCCCAACCATGATCATCCTACATACGATGATATTGTCCCAGTAGTTATCGTCCTACATTTAAAGACATTACATCAGTCGTTATCATCCTACATAAACCCAGTCATTATTGTCCTAATATCATGACACTGTACCAGTCATTATCATGCTATATACGATGGCATTGACCCAATCGTTAATACCCTACATATGATGACATTGTCCCAGGCGTTATCATCCTGCATATGAGGACGATGCCTGCGTAGTTACAAAGGGCTTCTTATACGTCTTTAGCCTGACCATGAAGGAGTAGGCGGAGAAAATTAAAATTTGGCAAAGTGCTTATTCCTTCTCAATGTAGCCATTACCTGAATTTATGCATTTCTTTTTCTATGCAATTCATATGTCCATTTCCGACCATCCCCGACCCAGCGCGTCCACTGATGGCGGATCGTGGAACGGCCTCTAGATATAGAGGTTAGCTGCGAATATCGAATAAGCAGCCGCGGACCAACTGGCAGTGGACACAGAGAGCGAGGCGGAATCTCAGGGTGGGATCTGAGTTCTTTAAAAAATACCTCATATGCTCGGAGACGTGCCTTTCAAGCGAGTCGGGGCGCTTTAAACCCTCCCCCGGGTAGGTGGAACCCGTTAGATTTTGACAGCAGTCCATCTAGGAGACGGAAAACTCCAAATATAAACCCCCAAGTTCAAGGTGGACCAGCGTGTTGAGGAACTGGATGGCCATGGGTGAACTGGTCGTGAACGTTGGACGTCTGGCAGGCGTGTGGGGCGGCACCAGGCTTATGGACTCCTGCGGGACATCCCCTGTCTCTTCCCTAACAAGCAGGCAATGCTAGGGAGACCGTTTATTTCCTGCAATATCCAAATTTTGCCTATGGATTTATTTAAACACGGGAATCGTCGCTGGATCTACGGAGCACGTGCTCTGCGTTTGACACATCCCTCAGAGGCTAGCGAAGAGAGGGTGAGGAGGAGAAGACGAAGAGTTGGTGTGAGAAGAAGGCATAGAAATAGGAGGACAGGTGTCAGGAGAATAAGGCCAAAGGTGGAGATACTAGGTTTCAACTATGTAAGAGTGGGATACTGGAATTGTCGCAGTGCCAGACAGAGAGGTCCCGTATTGGAGAGACTAATATATGATTTTGATGTCCTCATGCTCCAGGAGCTAAATACAGACAAATACCATTGCCCTGGGTACGCCGGTTATATACACCTTACTGGGCAGAAGAGACATGGACAAGGTCTGCTGGTGAAGGAAGTAGTGAAGCATGTGGTACTTGACTTGAGTCAGTGGAATCACAGTGCAAGAGGGGTCCAGGGTATACAAATGGAGATTGGTGGCTTAAGTTGGAACATCATAAATGTATATGCCACAGTGGACTGTTTAGTCAGAAAGGAACACTGGGGCTGGCTTAAGGAACTGGAGGAATTACCAGGTGATAGGCTACTCATATGTGGAGACTTCAATGCGAGGAACAGAGATTCGGACAGTAGTGGAGAAAACCGAAAGGGAATTGCTCTTGCGGATGCCATGGTGGACTCCGATGTGGTCTGCATAAATGATGGTAGGCCTAATAGAATGGCAATGAGGCCTGGCGATGCAGACACAGCTATTGACTTGGGACTTGTCTTCCAGTTATTAGACCTTGATGTAAAGTGGACTGTTTTGAATGATCATGGGAGTGATCACATGCCATGCTAAGTCCTGATCTCTAAAACCAGGAAAGTTAAGGCTGGGAGAGCGCGCAAAACCTTCCGGTATGAGTGGACAGATTGCCTTCTTGGACGCCTCAGACAAGGGGCATGCAACGTACTGTTAAAACTCCCTTTTTGCAGTCCCCATGGTGGACCCCAGAAGTAGACCATGCTTGGAAAGCAAAGAGAGCTGCAGTGAAGCAGCTAAAGAAAGTGCGACAGACACTTCGAAGCTCACGAGAGGAAGTGGGCACAGCGGGAAATGTCAAGAAAGACAAGGTGGAGGTTTTCAAGCGCTGTGCTGCAGAGGCCAAAAAGGCAAAATGGGAGTTTCATGAAGGAGATTGGAGGTGATAAAACACTGCAAAAATTCTGGAAACTGCGCAGACAAATGCAGAGAAAAGATCGGCCGATGACAGTGGGAACAATCTATAGAGATGATGGTGTGCGCGTGACAACAGACAAAGAGAAAGGGGAGGCGTTTCTCCAGAGATTTTTAGAGCAGACCAATCATAATGATGCGGCCACCATTGATGCAGTTAGAGAGGAGTTATCTGGTACCACGAAGAATATGCAGCATGAAGACATCATACGGATGGAAGATGTTAAACACATTTTGAAAAAGGCAAAAGACACGGCACCAGGGCCCGATGGGGTCAGGTATGGCAACATGGAGGGTTTGAGCGATGCAGACCTGGAGGAGATTACCGACTGCTTTAACCAGAGCATTAGGAACGCATCAGTACCGTAGGATTGGGTGCACAGTTATCTCATCCCTCTCCCAAAACTATTCAAGGATTATTCAAAGCTTAGCGGCTTTAGAATCATCACCCTTCAAAATACATTTGGGAAGGTTCTAGAGAAGATAGTCGCTGTCAGCTGCAAGAGTATTTGGAAAGGGGGAAGCTTCTTCCAAGAGGCCTGGGGAGCTATAGGCCAGGAAAAGATACCTGGTCAAATGCAGCCACTTTTGCCTTTGACGTTTATGAGGGGTTCCTGAGTAGACAGGAAACGATGGCGGCAGCACTTGATCTCGAGGATGAGTACAATAGAGTTCGATATGATATTATGATGACCGCACTGATGGAGAAGGGGGTCAATCCCTGGTTGGTGAACTGGATAGCGGCCGTCCTGCATTCTCGTCGGGTTGCTCTCCGTTTGGGTTCATGGACCTCAGAGCCATATATTTTAACCCCGGGACTGCCACAGGGATCTGCAGTCTCACCGGTGCTCTTTAACGTGTATACGAGCAAGATTGCAAACCTAGAAGCATCAGGGGTTGGAAGAATACTAACATTTGCAGATGATACTTTTGCATATAGGTAGGGAAGAGATCGGGAGCAAACAGTCCAGGAGTTACAGGCGACAGTAGATAAAGTGATTGACTGGTGCACAGAAATGGGTGCTGTCATCCACCAGGAAAAGGCGGCTGTTTTGTGGTGCTCTCTGGACAACAGGGTTGTGAGAGCTGATGTTCCAAGCCTCGCCATAGATGGTAGAAATGTCAGCAGAGAGAACAAACTGAAGTATCTGGGGATCACATTTGACAGGAGCCTATCATTCGAGGACAATGTGGAGACAGTTGTGACAAGGTGTCAAGAGGGACTCAGTGCACTTAAAACTATGGCTGCAATGGACACAGATCAGAGAATGCTTTTCACACTATACCAGCACTTGATCCTCTCAGTAATTGATTATGGATTAGGACTGCTCACTGTCTCAGAGAGTCAGCTGGTGATGTTAGAGCGCATACAGAAAGAAGCTATGTGGGTCATTCTGGGATGCACCAGAGACACCCCAGTAGTGTGTATGCGTTACATCCTTGGTTATACGACTGTTGCTGGTAGGCTCAAGGTGATGCAGGCGAAGGCATACCTCAGAGTAGCTGCAGACACAGACCACCCACTGCATGAGGTGCTGGACGCAGTTAAGGGTCAGCGACTGATAAGAGGGCAATCATGGATGGCTGAGGCGGTGGATACGATCAGACAGGTGTGCATCTTGGAGAATATTAGGCGTGGAGAAGAGTGGGTCAGAGTGCCAGCCGAGCAGTCAGACGTGTGCAGAGTTATAATCACATTAAGCCGGGAGTGCAGGGAATGGCCAGCAGAGGCCACGGAAGTGGAAATCCAACAACTAATTCAGGACAATGCTCACTTGGGTGATGTGATTATCTACACATATGATTCGGTGTCAAGAGGTGAGAGAAGTGACTGGGGGTTCATAGCCAAAGCTAATGGTCGACGTTTGGTGCAGGAGAGCGTGGCATATGATACCACAACATCCAGCTTAAGAATGGGGGTGAAGACAGTCATTGCTGGATGGAGAATATGACACACACACACATCGTGATTGTAACTGACTCAGAAAGCATGCTGACGAGGGTGAGGACGGGCAGGCTTCCCATGCCGGTGTGCTGGGAAATGAACAGGCGGACAGAATGGCTGGCTCTGCAGAACTTGGTGGAGTATTGAACGAACGAACGAACGAACGAACGAACGAACGAACGAACGAACTTTATTTTCGAAGGCTAACAAAGTGGGCACGCAGGCCCGTCTTACATTACATCTTTCGTTCATCAGTGCATAGTGTATTCACATAGGAAAAAAACATTGTCAAATGAATGTTGTAAGCATAAACAATGCATGTTACCATGCTTTGAGACAAATCTCCCACCTACCCACCCATCCCTTATCCATCCGAATGTCCCCCACACACACATCCACCACCCAACCACACACATACCCACAGGCACATACATGACCCCATCCATCCACCCATCTCCCAATCCACACATCCCCCACACACCCCCACATACATCATCTTCCCACCCACACACACACACATCTCCCACGCACCACACATCCCCCGACACACATTCCCACCCACCCACACACAAATCCAGGCACACATGCATGCAACCACCCATCCATACCCACCCACACATGCCCCCCACCTTCACAATCTTCCCAACCACACGCAAACATCCTCCACCCATCCCATAACCTACCAACATTCACCCACCCACATATCCTCCACCACCCACCCACACACCCCTAGCCATTCAGCCAAACACACATCCCCAACCACATATCCAACACCCACACACACATATAACCGCAATCTCACATATCCCACACTTACCCACACACAAAAACCGCACCAACCCACACATCCCCCACTTACACACATATCACCCATCCACACAATTACCCCCACCCACACATCCCTCACCCACACACACACACACACACACATCCCCTCCCACCGCCAACCTACACACACTCACCCTCCCACACATCTTCCACCCACCCACTCGCCAGTCACCCACCCCCCTCCACCCCGATCTCCAATCCCCAATCACAAATCCCTTATCTACACATCTCACCACCCATACACTCACACACACATCTCCCCACCAATACACACATCCTCATCCATCAACACATTACTCATCCAAAAACACACCAACCAACCACATATACCCCACCCACACACATCCGCCTTCCCACCCACACACACACATCCCCTCACCCATACACTCATCTCTCACACACATCCACCCACTCACGTACCTATCCATCAACCACTCACACCCACACATCACCCACACACCCATCAACAAATGCTTCTCTCATCTACCCTCCCACCCACACACACCCCAACCACCCAGCTACACACACATCCCCCATCCTCACATGCATCCTTCATCCACCCGCACATTCCACACCTCTCCCATCTCTCACACATCTCCCTTCTCACACAACACCCCTCCCATAAACGCATTCCCCCCACACACATCCCCCACATGCATTCCCCATACACATCCTCGCCAACACATCTCTCACCCACACACATCCCCCCACCCACCCACCCACACATCTATCCACCCAACCACACATCCTCACCTACAAACATCCTCACCAGCCTCACATACATCCTCCACCCACTCACATTTACCCCATCCGCACTCACACACTCAGAGCCACACAGACATATCCCATTCACACACCCATCCCCCACACCCATCCCCCACACCCATCCCCCACACCCATCCCCCACACCCATCCCCCACACCCATCCCCCACACCCATCCCCCACACTCATCCCCCAGCCCACACACATCTCCCACGCACCCATTCACCCACCCAAATACACATTCCCTACCCACACCCCCAAACAACCAACACCCACATACTTCCAACCATCCTCCCAAATATCCCCACCCACACAAACATCCCTCACACACATACATCTCCCACCGACCACACATCCCTTCACCCATCCACACATCACGCATAAACCCACACACATCCCCCACACACAACCCCTCCACACATACATTCCCCACTCCCACCCCCACACATACACACCCACAACCTCCCTCACATACACACCCACACACACACACACCCACACACACACACATCCTCACATCTAGACACATACATGATGCCTCCTCACATGATCACTGAAACTAATAAGGACAAACTCCCACAATTTACACACACTTGAGACATTGACGATTGTCGTGAGCATTCTCGCAAAAATTGTAAGAAATGGAGAAAACATTTACATATACATTGTGTAGCGTAAAAAATTGGTGATGCAATTCAACTCTCTCTCTCTCTCTCTCTCTCTCTCTCTCTCTCTCTCTCTCTCTCTCTCTCTCTCTCTCTCTCTTCTCTATCACACATACACTCACACACTCTCTCTCTCTCGATCTCACTATCTCTCTCTTTCTCTATCTCTTTTTTTCTCTTCTCTCTCTTCCACTCACTAACGCTCTCACTCACATTACAGTAATGTTATATTATACACGATAAAATCAAGTGGCATACAAAATGATAATGTGAAAGATAAAAATACACAAAAATTATGGAATTGCAATTTACAGGACATGCGTGCACTCAACTCTCTCTCTCTCTCTCTCTCTCTCTCTCTCTCTCTCTATCTCTCACTCTCTCTCTCTCTTTATTACACACACACACACACACACACACACACACACTCACACTCATTAACTCTCTCTCTCTCACTCATACTCCCTAACTCTCTCATTCACTCTACAGTAATGTACATGTGTTCATATTATAAATTATAACATCAGTTCGCATTCAAAATGATAATATGAACGTGAGAATACACACAACATATGGAATAGCATGTTACATGATATGAGTGCACTTAAATCTCTCTCTCTTTCTCTCTCTCTCTCTCTCTCTCTCTCTCTCTCTCTCTCTCTCTTCTCACCAGCACACACACACATACACACACACATAGACACTCACAAACAATGCGCACGCATACACGCACACACACTAATAAATCTATTCTCCCACTGTCTCTCTCTCGTTCGCTCACTCACTCTCTCGCTCTCTCACTCGCAATCACTATTTCACCCATTTAGTCACTCTCTCCATCTTTCGTTCACTCTATATCACACTCTCTTTCACTCTCACTCACACACAGACAGACACACAACCTCTCGCTATCAAATACACACCCCCTCGCATACACACAAAAGCATATACACATACACACACGAGCATACACACAATACACACACATACCCACGCACACATACATACATCCACACCCATACACACATACTTACACACACATACACACAAATACACACTCCCTCGCATACACTGCATGCATGCACACATACACACAAACATATGCACAAACATACACGAACATACACATATATACACACGCACATACACACATATACACTCGCACATACATGTAAACACACACGCACATGTACGCACACATAAACACAGATATAAACTTACTTACACACACAAGTCTACACACAAACACACATTTACACATACTTACACATACACACCCATACGCACATGCAGACGTGAACACACATACACCCACATACACACACATAAACACACACATACACACATATGGGCACACCTACACACACCCACCCATCCACCCACACACTGACTCACACATACACGCTCCCTCACATAATCTCACTCTCTCACTCACACGCACTCATTTATTCTCTAAACCACACTAACTCACTCTCTTACTCCACAGAAAAGTACACAGACACACACACACACACACTCACCCATTCTTTCTCTCTCTCACTCATTAACTTCTCATGCACTCTCTCAGTCACCCACTGTCTCTCTCTTGCACACTCACTCGCTTTCACACTCACTCACACACGCATATACACACATACTCACAAAT
This sequence comes from Cepaea hortensis, assembly GCA_963921405.1. NCBI lineage: Eukaryota > Metazoa > Mollusca > Gastropoda > Stylommatophora > Helicidae > Cepaea > Cepaea hortensis. The sequence continues at coordinate 415,395,139 of OY992876.1, forward strand.
TCTCCCCCTCACTCACTAACTCACTCTCCATTACTCACTCACTCACTCGCTGGCTCTCTAACTCACACTCACTCACTCACTTTCTCACTCTCTCACACAGAAAGCCATACACACAACACAACCTCTCTCTCACACTAACTCATTCTCTCACTCAATCTCTCACACATACATGCACACAGAAATTCACTTACTCTTTCACTCTTGCAGGCACACGCGCATACATACTCTCTCACTTTCTCTGTCTCATACTCACTCTCTCACTCACACTCTTTCTCATTCACTCTCTCACCCACTCTCTCACGCACAAGTGAAAAATGATAGTGAAAAAATGATACATGACAAGGCAGACGTAGTTGCGACCTAGTGGGAGCACGTGCACACCTCGGAGGAGCAAATGGATTACCATGGTCTGGCAAGAATGAGACAGCGAGGTGTGACGAGGGGATTTTGGCTGATGCTCGACGCTCAGAGGAAAGGCGAGACGGACATATAATCAGATTGCTACTGGTACTATTGGTGTTGGAACTTTTCGCTGGCTGCTGAGGATGGGGACGGAGCGCTTATGGGAATGCCCCGAATGCTGTGATGTCGATTCATAAGTCAATCAATCAATCAATCAATCAATCAATCAGTTATGTCCATTTCAAATTGAATGAGCTATACATGGAGAACTTGGTGACAACTGGTAAGATCGAGGGGAACAGACCAAGGGGAAGACCTAGAAGTAAGTACCTGGATGGCTTGGCCTCGTGGCATGGTCGAGACAGAAACACGGAGCTGATCCACGACTCTGGTGATCGAGTGAGGTGGCAGAACATGACCGCCCATGCTTACCGGCATGGCACATGATAGATGGATACATGTGCCAAATTTCAATTTTCTCCGCCTACTCCTTCATGGTCAGGCTAAAGACTTCTGAGAAGCCCCTTGTATCAACCTACATCTGACGTCGGTGTCCCAGTAGTTATCATCCTACGTATGATGACAGTGTCAGAGTAGTTATCATCCTACATATGATGACAGTGTCCCAGTTGTTATCATACTACATATGATGACAGTGTCCCAATAGTTATCATCCTACTTATGATGACAGTGTCCCAGTAGTTATCATCCTACATATTATTGCATTGTGCTAGTCGTTATAATCCTACTTATGATGACAGTGTCCCAGTAGTTATCATCCTTCATATGATGACAGTGTCCCAGTAGTTATCATCCTTCCAAGGCCAGTGCAGCCTTTGGCAGACTGTACAAGAATGTATGGGACAGAACTGGAATAAGCCTGCAAACAAAGCTAAATGTCTACAAAGCAGTTGTATTATCCACACTGCTATATGCTTGTGAAACCTGGACTGTTTATCAGAGACACGCTAGGAAATTAAACCACTTCCACACAGTCTGCCTAAGGAAGCTACTGAAGATTAAATGGCAAGACTAGATTCCAGACACTGAAGTCCTAGAAAGAGCATCCATGCCCAGTATCCACACTTTATTGATGAAGGATCAGATTCGCTGGGCTGATCACTTGACTCGCATGCCAGATCACAGGTTCCGTAAAGGAATTTTGTACAGCGAACTACGTTGTGGTAAACGCTCCCAAGGTGGCCAGATGAAACGCTTTAAAGACACTGAATATCTCACTGAATGCTTTTGGAATTCATCATGACACCTGGGAGACTGCAGCCAGAGACCGAAAATCGTGGCGTGCATCATTACGCAAGGGTGCAGTCATATGTGAGGCAACCAGGACTGCAAGAGCTGTGATGAAAAGGCAGGACAGAAAAACCACTGCAGGAAATCCTCCTCCAGAAACGTCAAGCATTCTTTGCCCACATTGTCAAAAAACATTTCGAGCCAAAATAGGCCTTATCAGCCATCTTAGAACCCACGGCTCCATACCTTCAACCGCACTGGATGAAATGAATGGTCATCATCATTCTTGATGGACAAACAACACAGTTATCATCCTACATATTATTGCATTGTGCTACTCGTTATCATCCTACATATGATGACAGTGTCCCAGTAGTTATCATCCTACATATTATTGCATTGTGCTACTCGTTATCATCCTACATATGATGACAGTGTCCCAGTAGTTATCATCCTACATATTATTGCATTGTGCTACTCGTTATCATCCTACATATGATGACAGTGTCCCAATATTTATCATCCTACATATGATGACAGTGTCCCAGTAGTTATCATCCTACATTTGATGACAGTGTCTCAGTAGTTATCATCCTACATATGATGACAGTGTCCCAGTAGTTATCATCCTACATATGATGACAGTGTCCCAGTAGTTATCATCCTACATATGATGACAGTGTCCCAATAGTTATCATCCTACATATGATGACAGTGTCCCAGTAGTTATCATCCTACATATGATGACAGTGTCCCAGTAGTTATCATCCTACTTATTATTGCACTGTGCTACTCGTTATCATCCTACATATGATGACAGTGTCCCAGTAGTTATCATCCTATATATGATGACAGTGTCCCAGTAGTTATCATCCTACATATGTGACAGTGTCCCAATAGTTATCACCCTACATAAGATGATAGTGTCCCAGTAGTTATCATCCTACATATGATGACAGTGTCCCAGTAGTTATCATCCTACATATTATTGCATTGTGCTACTCGTTATCATCCTACATGTGATGACAGTGTCCCAGTAGTTATCATCCTACATATTATTGCATTGTGCTACTCGTTATCATCCTACATATGATGACAGTGTCCCGGTAGTTATCATCCTACATATGATGACAGTGTCCCAGTAGTTATCATCCTACATATTATTGCATTGTGCTACTCGTTATCATCCTACATATGATGACAGTGTCCCAGTAGTTATCATCCTACATATGATGACAGTGTCCCAGTAGTTATCATCCTACATATGATGACAGTGTCCCAGTAGTTATCATCCTACATATGATGTCAGTGTCCCAGAAGTTATCATCCTACATATGATGACAGTGTCCCAGTAGTTATCATCCTACATATGATGACAGTGTCCCAGTAGTTATCATCCTACATATGATGACAGTGTCCCAGTAGTTATCATCCTACATATGATGACAGTGTCCCAGTAGTTACCATCCTACATATTATTGCATTGTGCTACTCGTTATCATCCTACATATGATGACAGTGTACCGGTAGTTATCATCCTACATATGATGACAGTGTCCCAGTAGTTATCATCCTACATATTATTGCATTGTGCTACTCGTTATCATCCTACATATGATGACAGTGTCCCAGTAGTTATCATCCTACATATGATGACAGTGTCCCAGTAGTTATCATCCTACATATTATTGCATTGTGCTACTCGTTATCATCCTACATATGATGACAGTGTCCCAGTAGTTATCATCCTACATATGATGACAGTGTCCCAGTAGTTATCATCCTACATATGATGACAGTGTCCCAGTAGTTATCATCCTACATATGATGACAGTGTCCCAGTAGTTATCATCCTACATATGATGACAGTGTCCCAGTAGTTATCATCCTACATATGATGACAGTGTCCCAGTAGTTATCATCCTACATATTATTGCACTGTGCTACTCGTTATCATCCTACATACGATGACAGTGTCCCAATAGTTATCATCCTTCATATGATGACAGTGTCCGAGTAGTTATCATCCTACATATGATGACAGTGTCCCAGTAGTTATCATCCTACAAATTATTGTATTGTGCTACTCGTTATCATCCTACATATGATGACAGTGTCCCAGTAGTTATCATCCTACATACGATGACAGTGTCCCAATAGTTATCATCCTTCATATGATGACAGTGTCCGAGTAGTTATCATCCTTGACATGATGACCTTGCTCTATTTGCTATCATCTTATATATATGGTGAAGTGTAGTTTGCTATGATCATGTTTATGTTAATGCTGACAATGAATTTTTTAATGTAGATCCACATGGCCGAATGGCTATGAACGCGTGTACTTGAACACCGGACAGCTGGACTAAAATGATGACTTTCGTTCTTGACTTGGGAATGTTTATTACAAGTACCTCTGTAGTCGGAGTTTGTTCACCTGACGGCGAGGGACACTGTTAATAGGGAAAGCTAACCCAGACGCAAAATTCAGTCAATCACTATTAATAAATAGTATATATGGACAACGCTTGAGTTCACAAGCGAGCGAGCGCCAAAAAAAAAAAAAAAAAAGAAATTGTTTAATGTGATAATGAGATGAATTTGGAGAAGTCGACGATGACATGATCTAAGACGATACCGTGATGACATGATCTAAGACGATACGGCGATGGTGGCATTGACTTATGGTTACGATGATGTCTGTGTATAACATGTGATGCATATATTCACCGTCTGCAGGAAATTCCGTAGTCCTGCGAGTGAGGTTGGGAGAGTCTGTCTACTGGAAAGCATATCACGACTCTTACATCTGGGGCACCGTGGATAATAACTTCTCCACATTCACCGGCTTCTTGATCAGTTAGTGAAAATGGACCAAGACTTCAACAATAGCTATAAACGGACTCCATATGTTTGTGTGGACATCATATTTCATTGGCGGGATAATATATCTCCAAACATAAACTGAAATAATTAAATATGTTATTGTTGGTATTTACTTATTATCGTTGTCGCTGTTCGTCTGTATGTTACTGCTTTGTGAAAATGTTAACTGCCTTGTCAGAACTTCTTTCCTGTCGCTGTATATGTCTGTAAGCTGGTTAGGACAGACGATCATCATCACAAACTAGATGGGTATAAGCGTCTGATGCTCTGCCTGCCGCTGACCTTGGTCGCAGTGTCCCTTTGGCCTTGACAGTTCATGGCGGCAAGTAAAAGATCTCTTTATGGAGACGCGGTCTAGTGTCATTTACTGGTATGGTTACTGCCACTAGGAATAACACCGGCAAAATACCATCTTTATTGGTGGATTGGGAATCACGATTTATCAATACACAGACTATCAGATAAACGTGTGCAGGAGCGTCCTCGCCAAATAGGGACAGTCATGTACAGAATAAGAAAGTCCCACAAGAATCAAATGACAACCGTAAATTGAGTAGATACATTAGATGTAGACAGTCTCGAGAATTTTGCACCGTATGACATTCAGTACGCTTGAAAACATAATGATAGGAAAATATAAATGGGAAGAGAATGACATAATTCCCTGGTTGCCTTTACCACACTGCGCTATAGCGACAAGAGCACAGACTTAACTCAAGATTCCGGTGATCGTGTGAGAGCTCGAACCATGACCGCCCGCCTTTATCGGCTCGACGCATGATGAATTTATGTCTGCTGGTGATCCGTTTCACATACATTTCAGCTACCGTCATGAGTGCTCCTAGGTACATAAATCTGTCAAAGTGGGCATCTATTTCGCCAACCAACATGCACCAAACAACACATGTTATCAACTGAACATATCACATACATCACCCAACATGTGTTCAAAGCTAACATATTGAATACACCTGACAACATGTGTTCAATGCAAACATATCACATACACGAAAGAACATGTTTGCAGCCATCATATCCCATACACGAAAAAACATGTTCACAGCCAACATATCCCATACACGAAAGAACATGTTCACAGCCAACATATCCAATACACGAAAGAACATGTTCACAGCCAATATATCCCATACACGAAAGAACGTGTTCACAGCCGACATATTACATACACTAAACAGCATGTTCCCAGTTAACATATCACATACATCAAACAACGTGTGTTTACAGTTAACATACCACATACACCAAACAACCTGTGTTCAATAGAAACATATCCCATACACGAAAGAACATGTTCCCAGTTAACATATCACATACCTCACCAAACATGTGTTCCCAGCTAACATATCTCATACACCAAACAACATGTTCCCATCTAACATATCACATACACGGAAACAACATGTTCCCAGCTAACATATAACATATAACAAGCAGCATGTTCCCAGCTAACATATCACATATAACAAACAACATGTTCCCAGCTAACATGCTGTTGTTTGTCCATCAAGAATGATGATGACCATTCATTTCATCCAGTGGGGTTAAAAGTATGGAGCCATGTGTTCTAAGATGGCTTATAAGGCCTATTTTGGCTCGAAATGTTCTTTGACAATGTGGGCAGTCAGTTATCAGTCAGTTATCAGTTAGGGTATCTGCATTGCACTCCGGACAGGTCCATAGGTGCTCAGATCCTCCCCCAGCATATGCATCAGCATCCGGTGGCTAATAGTGCCAGTTCGTGTTGGTTGACGAGGCACCTCGTTTTTCCGATGTACCTCTCGCGTCTGGCCGTGCCTATTCTTACACCCAAGTCATTCATCCTGGACAGCGATGTGGATTCACTGACGTCAAAGTCCTCTGTTCTCGCCATATCTTTAAGGCAGTTAATAACATCGGCACGATCCATGGGCTGGCCATCAACAGGGGGTCCAGAGCCAGCCAGTTTATCAGCTCGTTCATTCTCCTCGACTCCCGCATGTCCCGGGACGAAGATGAAGGTGACTTTACGGACAACAGACTTCCGCAGCGACTCAGTCCACTGTCTACGTACAGATCCAGCTTCAACCTTCCGATTCATGCCCATTGAGTCACTTAGTACACACACGTTGGTATAATGCTGTGATTACAGCCATATGAAAGCCTGTGTAACTGCCATCACCTCCATCGTCATGCTGCTCGTGGTCATAGAGTGGGCACCACTGGATTCTTGAACGGTTCGGCCCGCTGAACGGGCTGTAAAAGCCCACGCACTTCTCTGCTGCTTTACAACAGATCCATCTGTATAGATGAGCACTTCGGGGCTATCTGAGTGTTCATAGATGAGCGCGTTAACCTCTGCATTGACAGCGGCAGGGTTCTGCTCTCTGCACCGTCTGTCGAGTGTGATAATGCAGGAGAAAGTGCACTTACAAGCTGGAGGCACCGGCACCCATTCCTTGCCGGGGTTGATACTGGTAAGACCGCAGACCTGTCTGACGACATCTTCCGCCCGACCCATCCATGATTTGCCTCTCTTTAGCCTGTCAACCTTTTCTCTGAATAAAGCGTCATACAGAGGGTGCTGCTTATCTGCACTTATTTTTAAATATGCACGAGCTCTCCAGATCTTGATCCTGTGTTCCATTGTTGGGAAGTCAAGGAGGTATCTCAATGCTGCACAGATGGTGTCTCTCGTGCAGCCCAAAATGATGCGCATGGCTTCGTTTTGTACTTTTTCAAGTCTTCCAATCTGTGTAGGGCTGACAGTGAGGATGGCCAGGGCATACTCGATGCGTGAAAGCACCAGTCCTTGGAACAGGAGTATTAGGAGTCTTTGCTCGATATTGGCAGTCGCCATGACTCTCATTGATGACAAACCCTTTCGAGCTTTCGTTATGACATAATCGACATGATCTCTGAAGGACAGGCTTCAATCAAGCCTCACGCCAAGATATGTCATTGACTGGGTTCTACTCAAAATGCTCCATCCCATTCCTACTGCCGGCAGGTCTGTGTTCACAAAATGGTTGTTTAGGGAGAACCATGTAACCGATGCCCTTGCAGGGTTGACAAGGGCACCGGCGTCAGCACACCATGAGGAAATTCGATCTAGTTCGCCCTGCATATCATTAGTAACCACCTGTCTATCTCGACCATGTCGATACACGAGAATGTCGTCAGAAAATGACAGAGTCCTGCCCCTCCCGTCCAACTGTTGTTCAGTGATCGGCACCGTATACGCGTTGAATAGTACTGGTGACAGTGGTGAACCCTGCGGCAATCCTGGACATATCGTTAGCGGCTCAGAAGACCAACTCCCGCATCTTAGCACCACCTTCCTTTGGAGCAGAACTGCAGCTATCCATCGTACAAGGTGAGGGTGCACTTTTAGTCTGAGGAGGGTTTGCATCAAGTGATAGAAGGATACTCTATTCTATGCGTCCTCTAAGTCTATGGCGACCGCACAAGTCTCTTCTCTGACCTGAAATCCTTCGTAAACATCTTGAGCAAAGACCGCCGCATTCAGCCATGACTCTTTGTTACGTCTGTATCCTCCAAGTGTGGGCGGGAAGCAGCCGAGTTGTTCCATGTCACAAGCAAGTCTGTGTGCTACAATTTTCTCCAGTAGCTTGCCAACAGTATTCTGCATCGTAATGATTCTGTAGCTGCTTATCTTGGAATGGTCTTTATTCGGTTTTGGCAGCGGCAGCAAGTAGCTGATTGCTTGACGTTTCTGGAGGTGGATTTCCTGCAGTGGTTTTTCTGTCCTGCCTTTTCTTCACAGCTCTTGTAGTCCTGGTTGCCTCACATATGACTGCACCTTTGTGTAATGATGCACGCCACGAATTTCGGTCTCTGGCTGCAGTCTCCCAGGTGTCATGATGAATTCCAAAAACATTCAGTGAGATTTTCAGAGTGTCTTTAAAGCGTTTCCTCTGGCCGCCTTGGGAGCGTTTACCACAACGCAACTCGCCGTAAAAGATTCGTTTAGGGAGCCTGTGATCTGGCATGCGAGTTAAGTGACCAGCCCAGCGAATCTGATCCTTCATTAGTAGAGTGTGGATACTGGGCATGGATGCTCTTTCTAGGCCTTCAGTGTCTGGGATCTTGCCTTGCCATTTAATCTTCAGTAGCTTCCTAAGGCAGGGTGTGTGGAAGTGGTTTAATTTCCCAACGTGTCGCTGATAAACAGTCCAGATTTCACAAGCATATAGCAGTGTGGATAATACAACTGCTTTGTAGACTTTCAGCTTTGTTTGCAGGCTTATTCCATTTCTGTACTATACATTCTTGTACATTTTGCCAAAGGCCGAGCTGGCCTTAGAGATTCTTGATTTAGAAGCAGACTACCTTGCGTTGGTATTTTTATATAATGTTATGAGCGCCGGTCGTTCAGAAAGCAATGGCAAACTACTGAACGTAAACCAGCCCAGAAATCACGAACATCCAAAAATGCTGTGGTTGACTGCTACGTCCTATAATTGAAAAAAACGTAGTGTAGTAAACATGTGATATATCAATATTATGCTATTCATTATTCTGTTATGTTCTGTGTCGAGTCTGAAGAGCGTTAATTGTTCTCGTCTGTGGAGTGTTTAGTATGCATTTTCTTTCTGGTGGCTGAATGCTCCGTGATAGTCTTCCATCTTCCTTCACCAGTCTGTCAGCTTCTTCATTGCCAGGTAAATCTTCATCCGCATCTATAAAGAAAGTTATTAACAACCCTTATTCTTAAACATTAAATGAAAATTCAGAGAGAATAATCTACATCAAAACCCCATTTCATTGAAGAGCTAAAGCAATTTAGTGACTTAAGCACGCTGTCTTGGTTTACAAACAGTAAGTAAACAAAGAATGTATTGTTTCTTGAAACCGACACGAAAGTCTGTGCTCATGTTAAGGTAAATGCAAAAGTTCAAAAGGAAATTAATACAGAAAACAAACATAGTTATTATGGCGCTAAACTTAGATAAAATAGGAAATACATATGTGAAAATATAAGGGCATACATAACAGAGGAAGTAAGTCCCAAACATGGCGACGAAAAACTTCACACTTTTGATTGCAGCGTCCACATTGCTACTATCAGCACTGACATCGAAGGATCGATCTTGCTGCTGTCTTCGAGCGAGTTTTGCTTTCTGGCGTTTAAAGGCCAAGAGAGCAATTCTAAAGTAACATACACAGATAATAATACATACTAAACTGTTAAATCCAAAATACATATAACCAAATTCAACCGGGCGATATTGTAAAATACATCTGGTGTGGAATTTTTCGCTTCTGTAAAATATTACTGGTATAATTAAACAGATGAGTGTTAGCGACCATAGACACAAGAGCAATTTATAGACTCGGGATCTGGTCATATGTGTGATGTAGTAAAACGGTTTTAGTATATAAATGTAGCGGTCGACAGCGATAACAGCTAAATGGACGGCTGTTGACACACGAGCACTGTATCCCATTCCCAGTAAGAAGAGATTCAAAATTTTAACATTATTCTGATTCCGACTTATCTGCTTGTTGAGGACTAGGATATACATCAGAATGGTTATAGCTGCAAGCACGTCGGCTACAGCGATTGAAGAAATGTACATGTTTGAGTTGTTGTGCAGCGATGGAGTCCTGCAAACTGTCACAATAAGTAACACACTGAGAACTAGCACACAGCAGGTAAGCGCAACCCCAGTAGAAATCACATACACATTGTTGGACAGCGTCAGGCCACAGTGAGATGTTGTGTTGCTCATTTCTATAATTCTTAAGTCCGTATGTGTTCAAACTACACTAGTCCCTTCATAAGCATTCGACGTGACTGCTTGTTAATTTGCTGTATACATCGACAGGCCATATTGAGCTGTTCTGTTGATCGTTTTGTACAATTTTCAATTCTGTAAATGGTCATAATATACTAGCCCCATCATAAAGGCCAGATGCATTTATTGATTATTCTTTGACCAAAACTTGATTCAAATACATTTCTGAAGACCTGTAGTCCTATTTGAACGGATGGGTCCGAATACTGTTAATATGTAATATCTGGAGATCGAGTAAATGATAGAACTGGCTGAGGAAGATACCTTGTTATGGGTATCTACTTGTGTGGGTAGAGTGTTGTAATATACTTGTTCTTTCAACTTGACGAAGTTGTCATTTGGATCCAGCAAGTTCGAATCTTAGTATAGCTATACAATAGCTTCCATGCTTTGCATTGTCAAGGGGAATAACTCCTTGTTGAAGATGAAAACGGAGCGCGTATAGAATTGTTTCGAGTACTTTGATGCCGTTTCTTGACTCAACTCAACTATACTATGTTGCCTGGTGTATCAACTCAACATTGTTGTCTAGTGTATCAACTCAACTATGATGTCTAATGTGTCAACTCAACATTGTTGTCTGGAGTATCAACTCAACTATGTTACCTGGTGTATCAACTCAACTACGTTACCTGGTGTATCAACTCAACTATGTTACCTGGTGTATCAACTCAACTACGTTACCTAGTGTATCAACTCAACTATGTTGTCTGGTGTATCAACTCAACTACGTTACCTGGTGTATCAACTCAACTATGTTACCTGGTGTATCAACTCAACTACGTTACCTAGTGTATCAACTCAACTATGTTGTCTGGTGTATCAACTCAACTATGTTGTCTGGTGTATCAACTCAACTATGTTGTCTGGTGTATCAACTCAACTATGTTGTCTAGTGTGTCAACTCAACTATGATGTCTAATGTGTAAACTCAACATTGTTGTCTGGAGTATCAACTCATCTATGTTACCTGGTGTATCAACTCAACTACGTTACCTAGTGTATCAACTCAACTATGTTGTCTGGTGTATCAACTCACCTGTGACGAAACGCCTACAGATCGTCAGATCTCTGCATAATAGCCCTTTGAAGGGAGTGCGAGGCGTTGGTCTCCCTTGAAATTAATATCAATTAATAGGGGATTTCCCTAGAAACGTAGTGCGGGGCGGAGCTATTCTAGTTATTTATAGAACAATCTAGAATGTTCCCTTAAGTGCGTACGTGGGAAATAGCTCTAAGTTCACGAGTGCTTCAGGCAGCACGGGTTGGTGGAACTTATCGTGACTCTGGTTTTCTTCATGAATCCTGAAAGTCACGCGGCCCGTGTAGGCGAGTGGAAGGCGCACTGACAGTGTCGTGGTCAGTCGCCCACCAAATCTCAGCGTGAACAGATCGCAGCCAACAGGCTGATGTAATTTTGATGTCAATAATCGCGGCCAGTGCGGACATCTGCAGTCAAGGTTGTGATTCTTCAATCACAGGTTAGTTGAATACTTATTCTATTATTTAATTGTTGTCGTGATGCCGTGCTGAGTTCCCGGAATGAATTAATTGCCGTCGCAAAATTGAGTTATCCGTTACAGTTGGCGGTTGCATATTTAAGTAGGCTTTATCGATCAGCGATGTACTGTGTTACCTGACGGAACAAGCCGTATTCCACAGCGAGTGGTGTGTACATAAAATAGGCCGAACGATGTGCGTTACAGTGTGTAGCAGTTACTGGTTTGGTTTATTAATTACGCAGGCAAGGCGACAGGGTGTCAGTCATTACATCAACATGCATGACGCTGTAAAGGATAAGGTAGAGCTTATTATTAAAGATGTTGAATGTGCTTCGTGACATTAGAGAATTGTAACTTAATTGTTCTATCAGTGGTGGTGATTTTTCGAGGAATCAAGGTGAGATCAGCAGTGGTGTATTTGCTGTGTGCAGATAGCCGTGTTATTCCGCGTAAGCCGAATGGTGTTGCATCGATAGGATAACAGTTGATAGAAAGTATTCCGGATACTATAGTTACTGCTGGTTGTCATGTCCGTCCGCTACGATGACCGTGCATGTTCCATCTTACGTTTGTCTAGGCAGCGGGAGGTAGGCCGGTACCCCCAACCCGATAGGTAATAGGTCCGACCCAATGCGATCGTGCAGATCCGAAGAGTGAACATACCCGATCGAGGGTGAAGCGGCACTCCGTAATTCGAGGCCGTGGTGTCTAGATAGATCGAGGTTTGAACCTAACCGTGTCTGTCTCTAATATTCTACTCTTCGGGAACCCTGATTCGGTTCATGGAGTACTTGGAGTACTGCCGTGAAGTAGTAGTATATGAGAAGAATAATCCCCCCCCCCCCCCAAAAAAAAAAGGTGGAGTCAAAGTTTGGTAGTGGAGTCTGGAGGTTTGCTACATTGGATGACGTGACTTAAGTCGTCACGGGACAAGGTACACGGGACCTACAGTAGCTGTGGGAAAGTGTAATGGTGGATGGCCACCACAGCTGTGCTCGACCGGCACAGGTATGACTGACCTGAAAGATAGTCAGTGAATACAAGGGCAACTCAGAATCTGGGGCAGGGATCCCAGACCTGACACTATGGCTGTGATATGATTTTGTTAATTAAGTGTAACAAGTCATGAGTTCTCCTTGGTTAATGCTATAGTAATGAATTATCAGGAGAATAATTCATTATGGACATATAGTTATTAATGTGTGTAATTGATCAGTCCATGGGTTAAGGGATTGATGAATCGAGGAGTCTGTCAGGAAGGAGATGTCCGGCTGGACACCTTCTCGATACAGTAATCCCTACACTGAAAGGAAAGTAAGTGTATATGTTGATTGATGATGGAAGATGAAACCGGATTGGACTGGCACCAGGCGAAGGATGCTTGACAGAGTCATACAGTCGACTCTGGTGCTAGGGGTTATATGTAGCCCAGAAGTGTTACTTGACTGAACAGGTGTGCTATTGCTTTTTCTACCATCATTATGCCTGTATATTATAGTGACTAAGTAGATCTATGATGTGATGATTTCATACTCATGTTGGTAGACATGAGGAATGTCTGAGAGGCAGGTGACGGGGTGGAGATGCTAGTAGTCTTTGTTGTAGTTGAGTACTCACACCAACCTCTCCGTGTTTCAGGATCTGTTATTACTATACAGAAGAAGATTCAAGAGCTGCACCATGAGCTCTATGGGCCCACTCATTCCAGTGCCTATCCAGAAGTTGATTGAGGCCATACTGGGAGTGGTCGTCTGATTCTGCGAGATCAATGTTGGAAGGAGCTGAGTGCTGAATAAGTCGGTAGGTCTAGGTTAGGACCTCCGTCAAGAGTCCGACGAGTGTCATCCGATCCTGAGAGGATCCAACACTGAAACGTCTGGTGATTCAAGCCAGTGAAGCACTGGTGACATTCAACCTCAGTGTACACCTTGGTGATTGCAAGGTAGTGAACTTTCCAGTTGAGCAGAGTGATCATTGATACCGGTCACCATGGCCTGTGTAATATGCTTCTGACCCGGCTGGGTTGTCAGAGGACACCGTGTATAATATATGCTTAAATAGTGTTTCTACATTGGTTACCTTTCTGAAGCCAACATGTGGTCCAGTGAACTAGGACATTGATTACAACCTTGGTGGGAACACCAGAGTGACATGTTTGTTAAGGTAGGGAGCTACCTCATGCCAATGTGATGAACTGTTGACAAGGTTTGGTAAGGTAGGGAGCTACCTCATGCCATCGTGATGAACTGTTGACAATGTATGCTAGGTTGTGATTTATACCCAATTGATCAGGGTAGTTACATGAGACTGTGTGAAGATCTATTTGTCCAAAGACATGGAACTAAGGTGAAGTGTTTAGTCACCTGATAGACTTTACCAGTGACATTGTGTGTTCGTGTGGAGCAACCGCTCATTGTGTAGGTGACATATCAGTGTGTGGGTCACTTATGAGATAGAAGAGTGACCTGGCTCTTGTGTATTTTGAGACGGTGCTACAGGTACTTTTTCTGCAAGTGGGAGACCGCTAATATGCTAGGGTCGGCCCAGACTTCATCAGGAGTGTGACGAGTTAAATAGGACGACAGCAAGGAAGGAGCCTTGTTCATCGGTGCAGTGTCAGTCAGGCAGTGGTACTGCGCTTGATCAGCCCTTGCTTGGTTCTCTGTGTGAAGAGGGAACTTTGGAGAGGCAGCAGTCCTTGGAGTTCCAGTCCACTGGAGGAGCCTGGGTGAGTCGCTACCACGACTGGACAACCGCACGAGCTATCGTCCGCCTCCATGATGAATACTCATCTGCGTCTTTGATCTTGTACATAGTTCTTCTAGTCTGGCTTTCAGCCATCCTTCTCTGTGTTGTGGTTGATGTAGTTCAGAATTAAAATTTTGTTCTCTTAGCTATGACTTTGTGCAGTGATATGACTGGTGTCTGGTCCGAGCCCCCTTGGGGTTTGGAACCCTAGGTGAGGGAGGGGAGGTTAAGCTGTCCCGGCTTGTGTGGGGCCTGGTAGATGTAGAGTGCTATTGAGGTGGTTGGAGCAAAGGCAGGGGATAGTATCTATCGTGGCAAACCAGACCAAGCCCCGGCGGTTTTGTCACAAGATAGAGTGGGGGCCCGTCCGGGATCTTCTCTTTGTTCTGACATCTCGTAGGAATAGGTTATAGTGTCATCTGTCCTATACCTATTGTCTACTTGACGAGTAGGGCTACTGATACCTTTCTCTTCGACGTGGACAGACATTTAGTTTAGTTAGTATAGATACATAGTTACAGTGTTGGTTGGAGAACAGTTAGCATTGTGATTGAGTATTGCATATCTATACTGATACTAAGGTACACTAAGCATGGCTACTCGTACTTTAGATTTAGCTAAGGTGCGGGCATCTGCAACTGAGATGGGATTGGAAGGTGAGGAGTTTAAAGCCTATGTACTGGAAGTAGAGAGAGACTTCAGAGCAGAAGAGAGGGAGAGAAGAAAGTCAGAAATTGAGCTTGAAGCTCGAAAGGTAGCACTTGAAGAGCAAAAGTTGGTGGCAGACCAACAGGCACAAAAACGGGCAGCTGACCTAGAGTCTAAGAAATTAGATGCTAGGAAGTTGGAAATGGAACATGAGTTCCGTATGAAGCAACTTGAGGTAGAGGCTAAATCTGTTGGGGAGTCTGAGGGAGCAGTAGGTGGAGTAGCTTTACCTAGCTCATCAGTAGCCAGCAGACCAGCTTACCATGCTATGAAATGGCCGTTTCCACCATTTGAACCGGACCAAGAGAAGATAGATCAATTCTTAGAGAAGTTCGAGGCAATGTGTAAAGCGATGGGTTTAGAGCCTGAGCGCTGGAATCTTAAGCTTTCACAGGGACTCCGTGGCACCGCGTACGAAGTGTATGCGCGTCTTCCCCCAGGGATGGAAAATGATTATCCAACCCTGAAATCGGCTCTTTTGAAAAGATTCGAAATGACAGCCCATGCGTACAGGCGGAGGTTCAGAACTTCCAAGAGAGAACCAGGTGAGATGTTCTCGGCCTATAGTGTGAGGCTGAATTCCTACCTGTTGAAATGGATGGCCTTGGCCAATTTCAAAGAGGATTATGAGAGTCTGAGAGAGTTGATGGTGGTGGATCAAATGAAGATGCAGATGTCCAAGCCTTTAAGGAATTTCTTAGGGGAAAATGGGGCGGAAAGGCTAGACTTAGTAAATAAGTTAGCTGAAAGGTATGTGGAAGTCTATGGTGAGACTGGGGATTCCAGTCAGACTGATTCACAGAAAAGGCAGAAGGGGCTTGATCAGAAGCCCAAGACCAAAGGTCCCAAAGAATCATCCAATGTAGCAGATCCTGTGGTAAAAGACTCTGGTAAGAAACCCGAGAAGCAAAGCCCTCCCGCCTCCCCAAAACGGAAGTGGAGTCAGAGGTGGTGTAAGTACTGTAAGTCTCCTTCCCATAATACTGTAGATTGTCTGAGGAAGCCAAAGGACTTGCACTTTGCGTGTCTCGCCTCTACTAGAGGTAGACCTAGCGAGACCACACCTAAGGGTCGGGAGAAACCAAAGTCTGAGAAATCACCTGTGATCGAAACGATAGAGGTGAATGGGAAGCAGGTGGAATGTCTATACGATACAGGATTGCAGTTTGAAGCTGTAATCTCATCCCACCTTGTGAGCCCAGGGCAGCTCACCGGCGAGACAAGAGAATTTCAGCTGGCCATGAGGAGCTCCGTAGCTATGGACTTGCCGATTGCTCGGATTGACATTCGGTGCAGGTACGTTACGGGTAGCATCCAGGCGGCTGTGCTGCCTGATCCTATTTACCCTTTGATCCTCGGTCGTCCGCATGTATTCCTGGGGGACCCCAGGGAACATTGTCTAGTGAGCGCTAGGCAGGCCAGGGCTAAGGATGGAGAAAGGCAGTGTGGTAAGGAAATAGACCATTCTCTTGCGAGGTTAGTGAGCAGTGCTCAAAGTAGGGACCAGACTTTGCGTCCTTACTTACTGGAGGTGTCCCAAAGCTCTGACCCGCCAACTCCGGGTCAGTTCTATGTAGAAAACCGGTTGCTTTATCGTAGAGCCGGGCAAGGGGATAGCCAGTACGGTCAGATGGTAGTCCCTACTGACTACAGATCCCGCTTGATACATAGAGTGCATACCTTATCCTTAACCGGACATAAGGATGTGGGGGCAACAGTCCAGTGTCTTTCCAGCCACTACCACTGGCCTGGAATGACGGGCGACGTGCGGAGATATATCCGGTCGTGCCCAAAGTGTTGTCTGGCAGCACCAAAGCACAGGACCAGAAACGGTTTATCTCTGCAGATTGGAGATAGGGTTCTCGCGCTTCTCCCAATCGAGGGGGCGGAATTCGAACTCGGATGGCAGGGCCCTTTTCCTGTGGAACGGATAAGGTCCCGATCCACGTATGAGGTGAAGGTCCGCGGGGAATTGCGTAAGTTCCATTGTACTCTCCTTCAGAATTTGGAGAGGTCCGAGGTAGTTTCTCCACAAAGTAGTGCGACTACCATCGCGCTAGATTCGGTTCTGGGTCCAGAGGAGGGCGAGGAAGACTCAGTCCTACGCAGTACATCCTGTGGGGAGGGTCTGCGGTCTCCTGAGCGTTCAACCGTAGATAGGGCGAACAGGCTCCGTCGGGAAGAGGCCCATGGTGTTAAGCACACTGGGAATCGAGGTCGGACAGGCGAAGTCACATCTGGCACGACGGGATCGTCGGGTGACTCGATACGCCGACAGGCTCACTGTCCTTACTCGCGGGAGAGAAGGCAGGAGCAAGGGTACTCCAGACGAACCTGGAGTAAGCGACCATTCATGTCGGTCGACATCCGCGAACAGTCCAGGAGGGTGATGCCGAGTCGGGATAGGAGAAATCCTATTGTCGGAAGGGACGAACGAACCTTCAGTAAAGTAACCGATGGCCTACACCAGGTGGATGCGGTACAGTCCAGTGTAGACAGATCCGGTAAGCCAATCACCAGGCCGTTACGTTTCGGGCCTAATCGCTGGAGATAACGTATGTTTGAGGCGGTGGTTGGTGATCCAGCATCCATACCATTCTGGTGGATCTCCCCAGGGAAAGGGCATGTTATGGAACGTCTTTTCCTGGGAATCCAATCTTGATAGAGTAGAGGTTCAGAGTTCAGACCGATCTTTGTCTAGTGAGTTCGACAGGGTCGACCATCTTAAGTGGGGGCCTATGTGACGAAACGCCTACAGATCGTCAGATCTCTGCATAATAGCCCTTTGAAGGGAGTGCGAGGCGTTGGTCTCCCTTGAAATTAATATCAATTAATAGGGGATTTCCCTAGAAACGTAGTGCGGGGCGGAGCTATTCTAGTTATTTATAGAACAATCTAGAATGTTCCCTTAAGTGCGTACGTGGGAAATAGCTCTAAGTTCACGAGTGCTTCAGGCAGCACGGGTTGGTGGAACTTATCGTGACTCTGGTTTTCTTCATGAATCCTGAAAGTCACGCGGCCCGTGTAGGCGAGTGGAAGGCGCACTGACAGTGTCGTGGTCAGTCGCCCACCAAATCTCAGCGTGAATAGATCGCAGCCAACAGGCTGATGTAATTTTGATGTCAATAATCGCGGCCAGTGCGGACATCTGCAGTCAAGGTTGTGATTCTTCAATCACAGGTTAGTTGAATACTTATTCTATTATTTAATTGTTGTCGTGATGCCGTGCTGAGTTCCCGGAATGAATTAATTGCCGTCGCAAAATTGAGTTATCCGTTACAGTTGGCGGTTGCATATTTAAGTAGGCTTTATCGATCAGCGATGTACTGTGTTACCTGACGGAACAAGCCGTATTCCACAGCGAGTGGTGTGTACATAAAATAGGCCGAACGATGTGCGTTACAGTGTGTAGCAGTTACTGGTTTGGTTTATTAATTACGCAGGCAAGGCGACAGGGTGTCAGTCATTACATCAACATGCATGACGCTGTAAAGGATAAGGTAGAGCTTATTATTAAAGATGTTGAATGTGCTTCGTGACATTAGAGAATTGTAACTTAATTGTTCTATCAGTGGTGGTGATTTTTCGAGGAATCAAGGTGAGATCAGCAGTGGTGTATTTGCTGTGTGCAGATAGCCGTGTTATTCCGCGTAAGCCGAATGGTGTTGCATCGATAGGATAACAGTTGATAGAAAGTATTCCGGATACTATAGTTACTGCTGGTTGTCATGTCCGTCCGCTACGATGACCGTGCATGTTCCATCTTACGTTTGTCTAGGCAGCGGGAGGTAGGCCGGTACCCCCAACCCGATAGGTAATAGGTCCGACCCAATGCGATCGTGCAGATCCGAAGAGTGAACATACCCGATCGAGGGTGAAGCGGCACTCCGTAATTCGAGGCCGTGGTGTCTAGATAGATCGAGGTTTGAACCTAACCGTGTCTGTCTCTAATATTCTACTCTTCGGGAACCCTGATTCGTTTCATGGAGTACTTGGAGTACTGCCGTGAAGTAGTAGTATATGAGAAGAATAATCCCCCCCCCCCCAAAAAGGTGGAGTCAAAGTTTGGTAGTGGAGTCTGGAGGTTTGCTACATTGGATGACGTGACTTAAGTCGTCACGGGACAAGGTACACGGGACCTACAGTAGCTGTGGGAAAGTGTAATGGTGGATGGCCACCACAGCTGTGCTCGACCGGCACAGGTATGACTGACCTGAAAGATAGTCAGTGAATACAAGGGCAACTCAGGATCTGGGGCAGGGATCCCAGACCTGACACTATGGCTGTGATATGATTTTGTTAATTAAGTGTAACAAGTCATGAGTTCTCCTTGGTTAATGCTATAGTAATGAATTATCAGGAGAATAATTCATTATGGACATATAGTTATTAATGTGTGTAATTGATCAGTCCATGGGTTAAGGGATTGATGAATCGAGGAGTCTGTCAGGAAGGAGATGTCCGGCTGGACACCTTCTCGATACAGTAATCCCTACACTGAAAGGAAAGTAAGTGTATATGTTGATTGATGATGGAAGATGAAACCGGATTGGACTGGCACCAGGCGAAGGATGCTTGACAGAGTCATACAGTCGACTCTGGTGCTAGGGGTTATATGTAGCCCAGAAGTGTTACTTGACTGAACAGGTGTGCTATTGCTTTTTCTACCATCATTATGCCTGTATATTATAGTGACTAAGTAGATCTATGATGTGATGATTTCATACTCATGTTGGTAGACATGAGGAATGTCTGAGAGGCAGGTGACGGGGTGGAGATGCTAGTAGTCTTTGTTGTAGTTGAGTACTCACACCAACCTCTCCGTGTTTCAGGATCTGTTATTACTATACAGAAGAAGATTCAAGAGCTGCACCATGAGCTCTATGGGCCCACTCATTCCAGTGCCTATCCAGAAGTTGATTGAGGCCATACTGGGAGTGGTCGTCTGATTCTGCGAGATCAATGTTGGAAGGAGCTGAGTGCTGAATAAGTCGGTAGGTCTAGGTTAGGACCTCCGTCAAGAGTCCGACGAGTGTCATCCGATCCTGAGAGGATCCAACACTGAAACGTCTGGTGATTCAAGCCAGTGAAGCACTGGTGACATTCAACCTCAGTGTACACCTTGGTGATTGCAAGGTAGTGAACTTTCCAGTTGAGCAGAGTGATCATTGATACCGGTCACCATGGCCTGTGTAATATGCTTCTGACCCGGCTGGGTTGTCAGGGGACACCGTGTATAATATATGCTTAAATAGTGTTTCTACATTGGTTACCTTTCTGAAGCCAACATGTGGTCCAGTGAACTAGGACATTGATTACAACCTTGGTGGGAACACCAGAGTGACATGTTTGTTAAGGTAGGGAGCTACCTCATGCCAATGTGATGAACTGTTGACAAGGTTTGGTAAGGTAGGGAGCTACCTCATGCCATCGTGATGAACTGTTGACAATGTATGCTAGGTTGTGATTTATACCCAATTGATCAGGGTAGTTACATGAGACTGTGTGAAGATCTATTTGTCCAAGGACATGGAACTAAGGTGAAGTGTTTAGTCACCTGATAGACTTTACCAGTGACATTGTGTGTTCGTGTGGAGCAACCGCTCATTGTGTAGGTGACATATCAGTGTGTGGGTCACTTATGAGATAGAAGAGTGACCTGGCTCTTGTGTATTTTGAGACGGTGCTACAGGTACTTTTTCTGCAAGTGGGAGACCGCTAATATGCTAGGGTCGGCCCAGACTTCATCAGGAGTGTGACGAGTTAAATAGGACGACAGCAAGGAAGGAGCCTTGTTCATCGGTGCAGTGTCAGTCAGGCAGTGGTACTGC
This sequence comes from Cepaea hortensis, assembly GCA_963921405.1. Lineage (NCBI taxonomy): Eukaryota > Metazoa > Mollusca > Gastropoda > Stylommatophora > Helicidae > Cepaea > Cepaea hortensis. Next base: position 415,416,286 of record OY992876.1, read on the forward strand.
GCTTGATCAGCCCTTGCTTGGTTCTCTGTGTGAAGAGGGAACTTTGGAGAGGCAGCAGTCCTTGGAGTTCCAGTCCACTGGAGGAGCCTGGGTGAGTCGCTACCACGACTTGACAACCGCACGAGCTATCGTCCGCCTCCATGATGAATACTCATCTGCGTCTTTGATCTTGTACATAGTTCTTCTAGTCTGGCTTTCAGCCATCCTTCTCTGTGTTGTGGTTGATGTAGTTCAGAATTAAAATTTTGTTCTCTTAGCTATGACTTTGTGCAGTGATATGACTGGTGTCTGGTCCGAGCCCCCTTGGGGTTTGGAACCCTAGGTGAGGGAGGGGAGGTTAAGCTGTCCCGGCTTGTGTGGGGCCTGGTAGATGTAGAGTGCTATTGAGGTGGTTGGAGCAAAGGCAGGGGATAGTATCTATCGTGGCAAACCAGACCAAGCCCCGGCGGTTTTGTCACTCTATCTTGTGACAAAACCGCCGGGGCTTGGTCTGGTTTGCCACGATAGATACAATCCCCTGCCTTTGCTCCAACCACCTCAATAGCACTCTACATCTACCAGGCCCCACACAAGCCGGGACAGCTTAACCTTCCCTCCCTCACCTAGGGTTCCAAACCCCAAGGGGGCTCGGACCAGACACCAGTCATATCACTGCACAAAGTCATAGCTAAGAGTACAAAATTTTAATTCTGAACTACGTCACCGACAACACAGAGAAGGATGGCTGAAAGCCAGACTAGAAGAACTATGTACAAGATCAAAGACGCAGATGAGTATTCATCATGGAGGCGGACGATAGCTCGTGCGGTTGTCCAGTCGTGGTCCGGTTCAAATGGTGGAAACGGCCATTTCATAGCATTGTAAGCTGGTCTGCAGGCTACTGATGAGCTAGGTAAAGCTACTCCACCTACTGCTCCCTCAGACTCACCAACAGATTTAGCCTCTACCTCAAGTTGTTTCATACGGAACTCATGTTCCATTTCCAACTTCCTAGCATCTAATTTCTTAGACTCTAGGTCAGCTGCCAGTTTTTGTGCCTGTTGGTCTGCCACCAACTTTTGCTCTTCAAGTGATAACTGTCGAGCTTCAAGCTCAATTTCTGACTTTCTTCTCTCCCTCTCTTCTGCTCTGAAGTCTCTCTCGACTTCCAGTACATAGGCTTTGAACTCCTCACCTTCCAATCCCATCTCAGTTGCAGATGCCCGCACCTTAGCTAAATCTAAAGTACGAGTAGCCATGCTTAGTGTACCTTAGTATCAGTATAGATATGCAATACTCAATCACAATGCTAACTGTTCTCCAACCAACACTGTAACTATGTATCTATACTAACTAAACTAAATGTCTGTCCACGTCGAAGAGAAAGGTATCAGTAGCCCTACTCGTCAAGTAGACAATAGGTATAGGACAGATGACACTATAACCTATTCCTACGAGATGTCAGAACAAAGAGAAGATCCCGGACGGGCCCCCACTCTTGTCTGGTGTATCAACTCAACTATGTTGTCTGGTGTATCAGCTCAACTATGTTACCTGGTGTATCAACTCAACTACGTTACCTGGTGTATCAACTCAACTATGTTGTCTGGTGTATCAACTCAACTATGTTGTCTGGTGTATCAACTCAACTATGTTGTCTAGTGTGTCAACTCAACTATGTTGTCTAGTGTGTCAACTCAACTATGTTGTCTGGTGTATCAACTCAACTATGTTGTCTAGTATGTCAACTCAACTATGTTGTCTAGTGTGTCAACTCAACTATGTTGTCTAGTATGTCAACTCAACTATGTTGTCTAGTGTGTCAACTCAACTATGTTGTCTGGCGTATCAACTCAACTATGTTACCTGGTGTATCAACTCAACTACGTTACCTGGTGTATCAACTCAACTATGCTGTCTAGTGTATCAACTCAACTATGCTGTCTAGTGTATCAACTCAACTATGTTGTCTAGTGTATCAACTCAACTATGCTGTCTAGTGTGTCAACTCAACTATGCTGTCTGGTGTATCAACTCAACTATGTTGTCTAGTATGTCAACTCAACTATGTTGTCTAGTGTGTCAACTCAACTATGTTGTCTAGTGTATCAACTCAACTATGCTGTCTAGTGTATCAACTCAACTATGTTGTCTGGTGTATCAACTCAACTATGTTGTCTAGTATGTCAACTCAACTATGTTGTCTAGTGTGTCAACTCAACTATGTTGTCTAGTGTATCAACTCAACTATGTTGTCTAGTATGTCAACTCAACTATGTTGTCTAGTGTATCAACTCAACTATGCTGTCTAGTGTATCAACTCAACTATGTTGTCTGGTGTATCAACTCAACTATGTTGTCTAGTATGTCAACTCAACTATGTTGTCTAGTGTGTCAACTCAACTATGTTGTCTAGTGTGTCAACTCAACTATGTTGTCTAGTATGTCAACTCAACTATGTTGTCTAGTGTGTCAACTCAACTATGTTGTCTAGTGTATCAACTCAACTATGCTGTCTAGTGTATCAACTCAACTATGCTGTCTAGTATGTCAACTCATGTATGTTGTCTAGTGTGTCAACTCAACTATGTTGTCTAGTATGTCAACTCAACTATGTTGTCTAGTGTGTCAACTCAACTATGTTGTCTAGTGTGTCAACTCAACTATGTTGTCTAGTGTATCAGCTCAACTATGCTGTCTAGTATGTCAACTCATGTATGTTGTCTAGTGTATCAACTCAACTATGCTGTCTAGTGTATCAACTCAACTATGCTGTCTAGTGTATCAACTCAACTATGCTGTCTAGTGTATCAACTCAACTATGTTGTCTAGTGTATCAACTCAACTATGTTGTCTAGTGTGTCAACTCAACTTTACTTATTTCCTCTACTTCTATGGGTGCCCATCGACACCTGCACATTGAGTCCTCACACGATTCTCAACTGAAGCGACTTCAAACGCAGATTACAGCTGTGATTGGTCTTGACTAGCCTGAATCAGTGGTGCTCCTGTCTTCAAATTAATGAACACAAAATTGTCCGCAACCTGAAAATATAATGACAGCCATGATTGTTGCTGCAGTATGACATCCTTACTTGTAAGCAGATATAAAACTAAGATAACACAGTCAGAATTATGTGCTCTCAGACAAATAATACCTTAGACTAGTTGTTCTGTTTACACCATTATCTATGTGTGCATCACCATTGTCGGCTTTTATGGATTAGGGGTAGTGAACGCAATTTAACAATTCCGAAATACCGGGTTCGAAGTCAGACCAGACGATATGTGAGTAGTTAGCATTGCGTTGATTTTTCAAAGTAGTTAGCATTGCGTTGATTTTCCCAATGATATGACCATCAACCTATTAGAAAACAATTGCAAGCTAGTAAACGTATCATTGAACAGAAAAACGCAAGCTGTCAATAAATGGTGGTTTAATGTCCTATAAAAGAAAATGCAACTAACTTCATATCATCATTACTATCATCATCATCATCATCATCATCATCGTCGTCGTCGCATCATCATCATCATCATCATCATCATCATCGTCGTGATCATCATCATCATCAACAACATCATCATCATCAACAACATCATCGTCATCATCATCATCATCGTCATCATCATCATCATCATAGTCATGATCAAGTATTTCATTTCTTTGACATTCCTCAGTTGCCTGTCTTGGGCTGTTGTCCGTAATTTATATATATGCTTCTCTGCTTTATAAATCTTGCCATTGTTATACCTCTTCTCGTTCCCCCAAGTATCGCGGAAGACTGTTTAACTCTTCAGTTTGATACGTGGTGTCCTGAGATATCCTGCCACGTATGTTGCGAATACCTTGGCCTGCCAGAATAACTAACAGCGACTACCTGGAGGAGGCTAATAAAAGTACAATATTATACAGACAGCAATAGAAAAGAACATATAAGAAAGAGTGAGACAGCGTTCCTAGTACATGAGTTGAGTAAATAGGCATTAGGTGTAACAGAGACAGTAGATCTCTCACATACAAACAATTCAGTTGTTCTGATTACGGCCATATAAATGTATATATATTAGCGAAATAAAAATGTATATACAAGGGGCTTCTCATAAGTCTTTAGCCTGACAATGAAATAGTAAACGGAGAAAATTGAAATTTGGCACATGTTTAGCCCATAGTTAGTTAGTTAGTCGACAGATCATCCTCATTGCACATCGAACCATTCAGTCCATAAGTGCTCGGATCCCCTCCTCAGCAAATCCCGCAGCGTGTAGCGGCTAATGACCCCAGTTCTGTGTTGGTTTATCAATCTTCTTTGGCTTCCTGTGTAGTGTTCTTGTTTGGCCACCCCTCTTTTAATTTGCTGCTCTCGCAGTCTGGCCATTGTTGTAGATTCACCGTCATCACTTGGTTCTTGCAAAAGTTTAACCCATTCAATTTGTAAAGGACATATGAATTATGCATGTCCCCCCTCAACTAGTTTTCCCGATATGGTGCATGGCACAGCACACCCTATTGACAAGATCTGCACATCCAACGGTTTATCAGAATAATGGAGAAATCAGACGCCAGGACTGTGATAAAATTCTTGATGTTGATGATACACAGGGCGATGGAGCCAGTGTTTGAGGAAGTCTGTCCTTCGTATGCTTCTGTAAAAAAAAATATGTGTTTGCAGTTTAAATGTGGCCGTTCCCAAGTTGCTGATCTGCCAAGATCAGGACAACCGTCCTCAGAGTGCAATGATGCAAATGCTGCAAAAGTGAGAAAAAATCATAGACCAGGATAGGAAAATGACAATTGCAGAGATATCGGGTTCAGCAAAACTGAGTAAGAGTACAGTTTTTAGACTTTCACACAACAGACTGAACATGAGAAAAGTGTGTGCCCGCTGGGTCCCGCGCCTGCTGACATGTGAACAGAAACAAACACGGGTTAATTGCTGTGGCCAGTTGCTCAACGTGTGGCGGTCGAAAAACATGTTGACGACCTTGGTGACGGTAGATGAGACTTGGATTCACCTTTATGACCCAGAATCCAAAATTGCCAGCATGTAGTGGGAAACCCCGGGCTCGCCAACACATATCAAGCCAAGAGCACAAATATTTGCAAGAAAAGTGATGCTGACTGTTTTTTGGGGACGTCAAAGGTGTCATATTGAAAGATAACATGCTTCATGGCAACACGGTTAATGGGCAGTACTATGCAGATCTCCTTATCAAACTAAGAAAGGCTGTGTCCAGAAAACGAGGGATAGCTTAAAGACAACGCGCCCTCCCATAAAGCACGGTTTGTGCTGCAAACTGCCAACGATTTGAATATTGAAATTCTTCTCACCCACCATATTCTCCAGATTTGGCTCCATCAGACATTTTTCTTTTCCTAAATCTTAAAATACAGCTGAATGGAAATCGTTTTGACAACGACGAAGATGTCATACTGGCTTGTGATAACTGGGTTTAGTTCGAAAAATAGGTTGTTTTATTCTGAAGGTCTTTTCAAGGTCACGCAGAGATGGCAGAAATGCATAAATTCAGGTTTTGGCTATACTTTGTGCCAAATTTCAATTTTTTCCGCCTACCCCTTCATGGTCAGGCTAAAGACTTATGAGAAGCCCCTTGTATGTTAGCGAGCGCTAACACGACAAGTCACCTGAACAAGTCAAGAAGCCTAATACGGGGGTTTATGGCTCTGATCTAGTTTATATATATATGCCATGATCGAGTTTATATATATATATATATATATATATATATATATATATATATATATATATATATATATATATATATATATGATCGAGTTTATAGAAATACAGATCATGGAATGGTTTCGATAGAGTGCGGTCTGTACGAGGAGACCGTGAAAGCGACCCGCCGCTAGCGTTAGTCATGAGAGCGTGAAAAGCCCTCGGGACGCTTTGTGAAAGGACAAAGCGTCACCTTCAAGATTAGTCCGCGTTGAGCCATGGTCAAGTGTGGACCTGGTCTGATGTGTACAGAGATCTATGGCTAAAGATTACGCCGCTCTTTTAATAATCATTTAGATTTGTGTTGAGTTCTTTTGATACTCGACTATGATGTTGAATACTTGGCAGTGTAACTGAATTGTACAATGTTCTTAGAGTTAGACGAATATAAATTGTGGAGAACGTCGTCGGAGTTGAGTTATCGATAGCTGTATTCTGTTCGTCATCGTTTGAGTGAAGATGGAATTCAAAGGTAATAGATAATGGTAACCAACTATAAGGGTTGAGCCAGAAGAAGTTATGAGTTCAACAGAAAGAAGAAGTGAATATATATTGTCAGGGTGTTGGGGTATGTGGGTGTAGGACATAGAGAGGACAAGGGACAGAACAGAGTCAGGACTACATAGATAACGACATACAGGGCATAGGTAAGGACATCTATAGTATAGTCGATAGATTAGAGACAGGACATAAGTCAGGACACAGAGTGGTCATAAGACAGGACATCTACAGGACAGTAGATAGAGTGGAGAGAGGACTTAGATGGTGACACAGACGTGTCATGAACAGGACACCGGCAGGACAGGACCGAGTGATAGGAGGGGACATAAGTTCACGGGATACTACCCTGAACAGACTGGACGTCAGTACACTGAATAACCTAGTCTAACACGGACGGACTGTAATACGACGTGGCGACTAGGACCCCACGGGGATCACGAGCGGCACGGGGTCCAGGATCAGGAGTCCAGCCGACAAGCCTGAGAAACGTCAGACGGGACTCAGACAGTTTCAGGGAAAGGATGAATGTGTTTTCGAGAGCAAGTGTGTATAGCGTTGCGAGAGTGCCAGTTTGGTAGATAGCGAGTGTAGGACTTGTATATTTGATTGCGTGCGATAAGCGTTTGCAAAGCGGCATTGATATATATTTTGTTGTGAATTTACCGCCTGTGTGCACATTGTAATATGATCAGGTTCGCCTGAATAAAAATTTAAGAATAGCCTTACGCACGACTGATGTTTTCTTGAGTGCTTAAGAAGCGTGTAGAATGCCTGTGTGCATGTGAGACGCTGACATATATATATATATTCCACACATAAAGTTCGCGGAGTTTGAGGCGAAAGGAAGCAATGGAAAAACTCAATCAGCGCTCACATAATAACATGTGTATTGTAAGTACGAACTGACTGACATGAGAAGAATTGTTATAATATAAGAATCATGTGTTAATGGCCCCATCTGTCAACCCGCTATCTACTCTGTGGCACATATATCATCATCATTACTGTTAAATATTTCAGTCATTGAAATTTTCATGAACCTTCAAGTTAATTTCATGTCTTAGTCGCCCGCCATGTGCCATTATTACTGATCCACGCATGTTTGCATTAGTAGATGTGTGCATGCTTGCTTTACAAATGTAAATGTAGTCTATGGTAAAAGACAAAGGGAGACAATCATAAAGACTGATGCTTCCTTCGCTACGGTGCTAAGAGGTAAAGAGTAGTTCTGACTTCGTTATGGCCAAAGAAGAAAAATAGTGAAAAGAGAGAGAACCTCACACCGCCTCAACCAACAAAAAAAGATGATAGTAATTAGGTAAGAAGGTATACGAGATCTCGGACAGGGGCAGAAACTATTTTATAGATGTTCACACAGGAAACACCATGTTAGAGCCCAAGCAATGAACTAAGGTGTTAGACTGTCGTAGAAATAGTGGTTGTAAAAACTAAGAGAGACTAAACAAACAAATCAAGGACAAATAAACAAGCTCTTTATTATTGCATGTCAATAACAGATACAATAGACAACTGTATATACCAAACAACAGTGGGTAACCCCAACCAATCAACATCACTTAAGACAACAGGGTGCACCAAGTACCACAACACAGGTGTTCCAAACAATGGCTGTTTAGACTGACACAATAAAGAACCTTGACACAAGCAACACTGCACAGACAATAAGGCACTACAAAAACATAAGTTACACAACATAAACCCCAAGACGCGACATAAACAAGAGTTGTGACACAATTTACTATCCCACCAAGAACCCAGGCCTGCTGACACTAACTAGTCAGCCGCTCCTGTAACAATGGAAAACACAATCTATGATTATCATTATAAAGAAGACATATTAAACACATGAAGCAATGAGCACATACAATATAACACATGAATTAACCCATAGGCCATAAATGTCTTCCATCAAATTATCCACCTTGCCCCTCTAGTTGTACTACTGCTATTCTGAGGTAACCCTTGGTGACTGGCATGATCATTCTTGTGTTGCCTCATTCTTCTTAAAGGTGACTACATATCTAATTGTTAAATACAACAATCAATGTTGCATCATCAGATCACCCACTTTATTATCTTCTCCAGTTGTGCCACTGCTATCATGAGATTACACTTGATATTGCTAGAATGGACCACCTAAGGCAACAATGTCAATCTGCTCCACCTTCTCAGCTCAATGTAACTACACCACACAGCTCCTACACACACAAGCAGTGGAAGATTGATCTCATTTGTCCAGCTGTAAACACATAGCTACAAATAACAGAGTACATACATCAGCCACTGCAAACTGCCACAACATCACAACACATTTGGTTAACACACATCAGACACTGCAAACAAACACAACGTCTCAACACTGATTCAGTTAACACACACCAGAATGACATCTGTGTGCTGACAAATTGGGTTACCTTCCCTGTCTACCAAAATAGCTACATTTACCAAGGAACCCATAAGCAGTTCCCTGTCCACACCTTCCAGAATATTTTATACATTAATTTGTACCAAGTCACCAGTAACAGGACAACACAGTATTCCCTACAAACCACATGTTCATAGAACACTATCAATATTCAGTCCATGATAGAGCCACAATCAAACACCACCTATTATATCTTCGGTCCAATGCTCTACAACTCTCTGCCTACTGTTATGCACACCGGCAACTGTTTTTCTAACACACCGTACTCTTTTCTCTAATATGAAACATATATCGACAGGTTGTACTCCTGTGCCCCACATCGGATAGTACGCTTTACTCCTATACAACAATACACAACATTATGGACTCCACCACCATCAGACATAGAGTTGCCTCAACATAGGAGCTTCACTGGACAACTACCCCAACAATGCCCAAGTTTGCATGAAGAATACCAGCACTCATATGATATCATGCAAGTTACAGCATTTGATTAGCAATACAAACTAACAACCAACAAGCAAAACATGTCTAACTATGAAAAGCAACAGACACATATACAGTGTGGAAACACCGTATTTGTGCAATGTGACAATGTAACCTTACACATAGAAGAATCACAACATTCACAGGAAGGTAAAGATAAAGATAAACATGTATTACACAGGAACTCAATTGAAGAACTCTCTGATACCCTTAAGACAATTCATAAAATAAACACACAATATTACCAAGTGAAAGTACACAAAATAGTGGCCAGAGTGCCTCATTCATATGAAACAGGATCCAAGCACAACAATGCCCATGGCAGGATACAGAACATTAGTACTAATATAATAAACAGTGTACTATATATATTATGTCATTATTACACACTAATGACCAATAAGTGTTATTCAAGGCCCAACCCAATCAGTGTAATATTATCTGTGAGTGGACAACAAATGTGCAGTTATGCCCTCTATTTCCCATCATTCTTCCTACGATACACCGGTTATAAATTTTCTTCTCTTACGCTTCGTGTCGCATAGCAAGTGCATATATCTTTGCGAAAGGTGGTATGTAGCAATAAATCACACCCTTCCCCTGGTACAACAAACACCCTGTTTTACTACACATAAAACTCCCAGTTTGATACACTTGCACAAACACTACTGCATTCTGGTAACAGATGTGACACCAGACTTCAATGCTAAATGAGAAACCCCTTTATCAATATCAGTTCCAGATGCACCTGCCTGTTCTCCCTCAGTAAAGCCACACTTCATTCGCAGTTACGATTACACAATGATTGCTGATACGCACCCCGCGTATTAAGATGTATTATTTCCTACGCCTAGTGGCTGTCAATCTGCATGGCGTCCCTACAATTCAACACATTATTTCCTTCACTTCTATTTATTACCTACATGTCCTAACTACATAGCTTAACCATTAACCCATCATTGCCACATATAACATGTAAGTACTCTTCTCTGCTTTACACATGTTATAAATATTACACCTATATTATGGTTATTTTCCCCTACTCATAAGCATTCAATTTTATGCATGGCTCCAGTCTCTTCATCAACTATACTTTATGACCTCATACATCTCAATTTACACCTCATACATATATCTTGGTGAAGCTCCCACTTTTTTGCTAGCTTGGGACATTTACAGAGGGACAGCACAAAATCAATCACTACCTATTTGGCCAGTAACACAATGTCCTAGGATAATCATGTAAAATACATTCTCAACAAAATTATCTTGTGCCAGCATGGCTGGCATGACATGACATCAGTCTCTATGATACTTAACCACCATCAATGACCTATTCCACATATTTCACATCACCATTGTCTGATTGCTGACATCTCTATGTGTTACATGTTATTTTCATAAAGCTTTAGGGACACTAAATACTTCTTTAGAACAGCTCATTTCAATAGCACTTATTCATATTATCTATTTATATTTCTTTGTTCCTACAAGCTCACCTAACTAGCAATTATTTTCACCCACGCCAGCTTCACCATGTAAACACTTTCAAGTTGGTAAACTGGCGTGTGCTGCGATTATACAAATATTTATTAAATTAAACATTTTAAACTTACGGCTTTCTCCTCTGGCATATGTTGTTCACTGATGAACAGATGGGAAACCCCACATATCTTGTCCCAAGGCGGGCTGGCCACAAAACTACACAGGGCCCCAGCGCCTGCCTTCACACCGAGCTGGCTGCTACAAGGAAAAATGGCCTCCGGTCTTTGTTTCATGTGGCGTTTCCGGCGTGGCCAGGACCGTACGGTTTTCACAGACCAAACTAAGTGCATTGGTTTGGCGCTGTGACATATCCAACCCCCTACTTTTTTGACGTCCCGTCAAAAGGAATGGACTATCGTATCCCCTTACCCCAACTATCTCTTTACAAGTTAACATCTACACATAAACCATCATCAAAATTACCAACGCCCCCCAAAAAAAATAAAGCCACCTGTGACCTCATCCAAAAATAATCATCAATGAAACAAGGATTCATTTAAATTTACACACAAACCGCCATCAAAATGACAAAGGCATAACAAATCTATGGCACATGTTACCACATCCAAAAACATAATCATCAATCAGTCAAGACACCAATGACAGTTATACGTAACCAGCCATCAAAATGACATCAGACTTCTATGCCCTAACAATTCCCTGGTCATAGAGCACAACCATCAAAAAAAAAAAAAACTTGTGTCACCTTTGGAGACCTTGCCCCCAAAACCTAAACTGCTGGTTATATCCCTGAAGAGTACCACTTAACAAAATAGTCTTTTTCTTTTCATACATCACTTACAATGTGAAACAGTGTAGATTACATCACCAGGCATCAGTCAGTTCCAAATACCAATAATCTGAACACAAAAGTATAAACTATACTAACTCAGTTGTTGGTACTAATGACTAAAATAATATCAGTGATGAAAAATAGCTCTTCTGCTATAAGAGCACCAATCATAACAAAATGAATACAACCCCCACTTCTTACATAAAAATAATTAAACAAACATAAAAGCTACATAAACATTAAACCAGTAACCTTTATATTGGTTACTACTTCCCTTAACTCTGGAAATTCAACACAAAATGTATTTAAAAATAATACCATTTGTCTCTTCAGATCAAATGTAAGCTTCCTGCAGCTAATGGAGTACCTGGGTGGTTTGTGCTTCTAACACTCTGTACCCTTACACTAAAAAGAACATTTCATCCTGTGTCACCTATAACCTGGATATAAACACAAAGGAACACCCCATACAGGGTCAACAAAACATTGTTAATTCAATAATATCCCACCTCATGAATTCACCCTGGAAGTTACTCTCTTACTGGACATGGTGGTAATGACAATACCACATGAACAACAGAACCACCCCTTTCACCTGGTCTGCCTGGTGTTCTTGCACTCTAAAAGAAAGACATGTCATCACATGACACCATCTACCTGCAATTATAATATATAAAAACAGCAAAACATAACTGCTAATTAACTAACTACACTAAGGCTGTCAATCCAAAAGACTGGACTTCCTAAACAAATGGAAACAGTCTCTATCTTTCACAACCATGTCTAACGGGCAAAAGTTCTTGCTGGTGGTCTTTCACAATCCCCTTTTGCACAAAGTCACGAACTGACATATCAGTATGCAGAAAATTTTGCCTCACACCAGTCACAATACATGGTCCACCTGTCACATTTCTAACACCTAACTGGTCGACCACACTGACACCAGGAGACCTCCCTCGTCCTCTCCTCCGTCTCTTCCTGCGAAAGAAATTTATCTGGTTGCCACGCATAACCATCCGGCTATCAGAAGTTGACAATGCACCCACCTGAACTGCTGGGGCTGATCCTTTAGAAGAATCAACCTGGGGGCGGACTCTGTTGTCGCTTAAGGCACTGCTGGTCTCGGTGGCTTACGCTTGCCAATACTTTGCTACAATTCACTCCAGAGGGGTTCTGAATAACACTAACCCCTCTCTTCGGACACCTGTTCTGGAGGTGGGTGCGGCTCCTACAACCATTGCACCTCTTGCGTTGTACCTTGGGCTGCAGCAACGAATCAGCTAAGGCTCTCATCCGACCTAGCTTAGCTCGAAGTTCCTCCACCACCACATCATCATGCTGGACCCCTTGACACCGACCACTGGCATTAGGCCACCTCTCTGAACTGTAATCTTGACGTTCTACATATTGGTATGTACAGACTTCTGGAGCTAACGACACATCAGCCCATCGCATGGCCAAGTCTCTAACACAGAGGAAAGTCACTGCAGGATCTTGCGATATCCTCTCCTCTGCCATTCTTCTGCTGAGAACATTATGTAGTTTTGCAACAAACCAGTCTCTTAGGATCACTGGATCCCAAGCAACCATGCCCCTCTTTCTCTGTGCTTCCAGCACCAAACGAAAAGCTTTGTGGACCCGGTGAGAGAAATCCATGATGGATTCCTCTGCATCTTGTGTTACTTGGAAGAAAGCTGCAGCAAGTTCCACCATGCTGCGCTGCTCTCCATACACCTGCTGAATGGTCTGCAGCATCTCTTCAGGGTCATTACAAGCTGACCTAAGTTCAAGTTCCGCCCACACACTGGGAGCAACACTTTCACAAATAATGTCCACTTTATCTTCATCGCACACCGCACCAGCCCTCCAGGCAGATCTCACCTTCCTCACATACTTCTCAACAGTTGGCCCACCTTGCTGGCCAAAACAAGGTACTTCTATCTTCACAGGTGCAACTATGTACCTGACTTTACTAGTGGGCCCTGTGATGTCAGGGACACCAACTGGGAGGGGAACTACGGTCCCTAACGTTGAAGACAGAGCCATCCTTGATCTGGATAGGATACAGTGGAAGTGTACTAGGAGGCAATTTATCTGAGCCCACTCACCATACAGGGGACTCCTCTCTTGTGCAGGAATGCCTGGGGCGTCTCAGCAGCAAACCTGGGTTCTAATGTCACAACTCAAAGACAATGGACACCACAGACATAAACACTGACCTATCACACAAAACAATCACTAGATACTAAAACAATTCTAACAGAACAATTCAAAGGCTGCCACAATATCTCGTCGGGGTCGCCATTTTGTAGTCTATGGTAAAAGACAAAGGGAGACAATCATAAAGACTGATGCTTCCTTCGCTACGGTGCTGAGAGGTAAAGAGTAGTTCTGACTTCGTTATGGCCAAAGAAGAAAAATAGTGAAAAGAGAGAAAACCTCACACCGCCTCAACCAACAAAAAAAGATGATAGTAATTAGATAAGAAGGTATACGAGATCTCGGACAGGGGCAGAAACTATTTTATAGATGTTCACACAGGAAACACCATGTTAGAGCCCAAGCAATGAACTAAGGTGTTAGACTGTCGTAGAAATAGTGGTTGTAAAAACTAAGAGAGACTAAACAAACAAATCAAGGACAAATAAACAAGCTCTTTATTTATTTCTTCTAACAGCACATTGCCGGTCTCTCTGGCTGTGGGGTTACAACACTTTCTCTCTGTAATCCCGTTTATCACGCAGAGTCTCGCAGCGGAGCGAGAGCTGAGGCGGTTCGACCCCCGCTCGTGACTTGCGGGATACTGAGCCGGCCGCTCAGAAAGCAATGGCAAACTACTGAGCGTAATCTTGCCAAGAGATCAACAGACAGCTGAAAGATGCTGCTGTTGACAGCTAAGTCCTGTAAAAGGATACGCAAAACAACAGCACATTGCATGTCAATAACAGATACAATAGACAACTGTATATACCAAACAACAGTGGGTAACCCCAACCAATCAACATCACTTAAGACAACAGGGTGCACCAAGTACCACAACACAGGTGTTCCAGACAATGGCTGGTTAGACTGACACAGTAAAGAACCTTGACACAAGCAACACTGCACAGACAATAAGGCACTACAAAAACATAAGTTACACAACATAAACCCCAAGACGCGACATAAACAAGAGTTGTGACACAATTTACTATCCCACCAAAGGACCCAGGCCTGCTGACACTAACTAGTCAGCCGCTCCTGTAACAATGGAAAACACAATCTATGATTATCATTATAAAGAAGACATATTAAACACATGAAGCAATGAGCACATACAATATAACACATGAATTAACCCATAGGCCATAAATGTCTTCCATCAAATTATCCACCTTGCCCCTCTAGTTGTACTACTGCTATTCTGAGGTAACCCTTGGTGACTGGCATGATCATTCTTGTGTTGCCTCATTCTTCTTAAAGGTGACTACATATCTAATTGTTAAATACAACAATCAATGTTGCATCATCAGATCACCCACTTTATTATCTTCTCCAGTTGTGCCACTGCTATCATGAGATTACACTTGATATTGCTAGAATGGACCACCTAATGCAACAATGTCAATCTGCTCCACCTTCTCAGCTCAATGTAACTACACCACACAGCTCCTACACACACAAGCAGTGGAAGATTGATCTCATTTCTCCAGCTGTAAACACATAGCTACAAATAACAGAGTACATACATCAGCCACTGCAAACTGCCACAACATCACAACACATTTGGTTAACACACATCAGACACTGCAAACAAACACAACGTCTCAACACTGATTCAGTTAACACACACCAGAATGACATCTGTGTGCTGACAAATTGGGTTACCTTCCCTGCCTACCAAAATAGCTACATTTACCAAGGAACCCATAAGCAGTTCCCTGTCCACACCTTCCAGAATATTTTATACATTAATTTGTACCAAGTCACCAGTAACAGGACAACACAGTATTCCCTACAAACCACATGTTCATAGAACACTATCAATATTCAGTCCATGATAGAGCCACAATCAAACACCACCTATTATATCTTCGGTCCAATGCTCTACAACTCTCTGCCTACTGTTATGCACACCGGCAACTGTTTTTCTAACACACCGTACTCTTTTCTCTAATATGAAACATATATCGACAGGTTGTACTCCTGTGCCCCACATCGGATAGTACGCTTTACTCCTATACAACAATACACAACATTATGGACTCCACCACCATCAGACATAGAGTTGCCTCAACATAGGAGCTTCACTGGACAACTACCCCAACAATGCCCAAGTTTGCATGAAGAATACCAGCACTCATATGATATCATGCAAGTTACAGCATTTGATTAGCAATACAAACTAACAACCAACAAGCAAAACATGTCTAACTATGAAAAGCAACAGACACATATACAGTGTGGAAACACCGTATTTGTACAATGTGACAATGTAACCTTACACATAGAAGAATCACAACATTCACAGGAAGGTAAAGATAAAGATAAACATGTATTACACAGGAACTCAATTGAAGAACTCTCTGATACCCTTAAGACAATTCATAAAATAAACACACAATATTACCAAGTGAAAGTACACAAAATAGTGGCCAGAGTGCCTCATTCATATGAAACAGGATCCAAGCACAACAATGCCCATGGCAGGATACAGAACATTAGTACTAGTATAATAAACAGTGTACTATATATATTATGTCATTATTACACACTAATGACCAATAAGTGTTATTCAAGGCCCAACCCAATCAGTGTAATATTATATGTGAGTGGACAACAAATGTGCAGTTATGCCCTCTATTTCCCATCATTCTTCCTACGATACACCGGTTATAAATTTTCTACTCTTACCCTTCGTGTCGCATAGCAAGTGCATATATCTTTGCGAAAGGTGGTACGTAGCAATAAATCACACCCTTCCCCTGGTACAACAAACACCCTGTTTTACTACACATAAAACTCCCAGTTTGATACACTTGCACAAACACTACTGCATTCTGGTAACAGATGTGACACCAGACTTCAATGCTAAATGAGAAACCCCTTTATCAATATCAGTTCCAGATGCACCTGCCTGTTCTCCCTCAGTAAAGCCACACTTCATTCGCAGTTACGATTACACAATGATTGCTGATACGCACCCCGCGTATTAAGATGTATTATTTCCTACGCCTAGTGGCTGTCAATCTGCATGGCGTCCCTACAATTCAACACATTATTTCCTTCACTTCTATTTATTACCTACATGTCCTAACTACATAGCTTAACCATTAACCCATCATTGCCACATATAACATGTAAGTACTCTTCTCTGCTTTACACATGTTATAAATATTACACCTATATTATGGTTATTTTCCCCTACTCATAAGCATTCAATTTTATGCATGGCTCCAGTCTCTTCATCAACTATACTTTATGACCTCATACATCTCAATTTACACCTCATACATATATCTTGGTGAAGCTCCCACTTTTTTGCTAGCTTGGGACATTTACAGAGGGACAGCACAAAATCAATCACTACCTATTTGGCCAGTAACACAATGTCCTAGGATCTTCTTCTTCTTCTTCTTCAGCATTCCGAGCCATTGAGGTTCTTTGCTGCAAATACAATCTGTCTCCATTCGTCTCTCTGGTGGACCTTCTCTTGCCAGTCGTTGATTCCAAGTGCTTGTAGGTCTGTATGTATATTATCTCTCCACCGCCTTCTTGGTCTACCTCGGGGTCTACGGTCATTTATTTCCTGAGTGTAAGCGAGTTTTGTTTCCCTATTATCTTCCATTCTTTCTATATGCCCCAGCCATTGTAGTCTATTAGCCTTCATGATACCAGTGATTAGCGGGGACTTAAACAAATCATAAATGTCTTTGTTACTTCTTCTTTTCCACTCTCCACTTTGTGTATCCCTAATGGGTCCAAAGATGCGTCTTAAAATTTTGTTCTCAAAGGTTTGTAACAAGGCTTCGTCTCCTTTCGTTGTACTCCAGGTTTCAGAGCCATACAGCACAACTGGTCTGATCAGTGTTTTGTATATTGTGATTTTGGTGTTACGAGATAGCGCCTTTGATTTTAGTAGATGTTGTAGTGCATAGTATATCTTATTTCCAGAGTTGATTCTAGTTTGTATTTCTTCCCTTATGATGTTGGAGCAGTTGAAGATTGTACCCAGGTATTTGTATGTTTCCGTTCTTTTAATGGTCATATTATCTATTTGTATGTGGCCAGAGTTTTTAGCCATTCCGTCTCTTGAAATTACCATATATTCTGTCTTATCTTGGTTGATAACCAGCCCCATCTGTTGGGCTTTTTCCTTTAAGTGAGTCAATATTTATAATGTCTTTTGTTCACTTTGCCCTATAATATCTATATCATCTGCATAACCAAGCAGCTTGGATGTTCCTCCAATATCACATTCCTCCTTTACCTTCCTTACAACTTTCTCTAGAGCCAGATTGAAGAGTAGCGGCGATAGTGCATCACCCTGTTTCAAGCCAGATGTTATTTGGAAGGGGTCTGATTTCCTGCCTTTATATGTTACTATATTATAAGTATCTTCCATGCATAGTTTGGTAATGTCCTAGGATAATCATGTAAAATACATTCTCAACAAAATTATCTTGTGCCAGCATGGCTGGCATGACATGACATCAGTCTCTATGATACTTAACCACCATCAATGACCTATTCCACATATTTCACATCACCATTGTCTGATTGCTGACATCTCTATGTGTTACATGTTATTTTCATAAAGCTTTAGGGACACTAAATCCTTCTTTAGAACAACTCATTTCAATAGCACTTATTCATATTATCTATTTATATTTCTTTGTTCCTACAAGCTCACCTAACTAGCAATTATTTTCACCCACGCCAGCTTCACCATGTAAACACTTTCAAGTTGGTAAACTGGCGTGTGCTGCGATTATACAAATATTTATTAAATTAAACATTTTAAACTTACGGCTTTCTCCTCTGGCATATGTTGTTCACTGATGAACAGATGGGAAACCCCACATATCTTGTCCCAAGGCGGGCTGGCCACAAAACTACACAGGGCCCCAGCGCCTGCCTTCACACCGAGCTGGCTGCTACAAGGAAAAATGGCCTCCGGTCTTTGTTTCATGAGGCGTTTCCGGCGTGGCCAGGACCGTACGGTTTTCACAGACCAAACTAAGTGCATTGGTTTGGCGCTGTGACATAAAGTATGAATATAAAGTATATATAAAATGCTTCAGTCTGGCCCTCCCTAAACCAGAAAGTTTGGTGGAAGACTGATCTTGAACTTCTATATCCCATGTGCTGGTATGTAGGTAACCAGAGCCATGAAATGTGTCTGCATCTGTCAGAGTGAGGTCAGTGTAGACATTGTTCCCCCAACCGGTAGCATCGTACAATTTCTACGGGAACTGTGTTGTAGAGCTCTCCTTGCATCTCCAATCCAGAAACTAGCGGAACGTGTACAAGGCTGCTACAGGAATTTCCAGTCTGCAGACAGACATACCAGGATATAACCAGATCATGTTTCAGTACAACACATATGAGCTGGCTGGCATTCGACCTGGTGTGATCATGCTTCCTCTACAGGTTTTAGGTACTTGCCTGTCCACAAACTCTTCCCTATGCCGGCAAGTTCTCGATCTACTAAACAATACAACACTGGGTGTCCGTTGGCGATGACGTTGTTCAATTTTCTTACGTCTGCCAAGGTGAGTTTAAAAGTACATTTAATTATATAGCTGTTTATGTCTTCACATTAATTAGAGAATTGTGGAAGAGAAAGATAGTTTGCACAAACACATATTTCATGGTCAAAATCACATTCCAGTGACGTCACAACTTCACATTAGTTCTGTGTTTTACAGTTTTTCGAAATAATTCAGGGGATTGCAATTCTAAATGACAGACTCGAGTGTCTGTCACGTATTGCAGCATGGTGACGTACTAATGGCATCCTGACAATAGTTCCACTGATCGGTTTGCAAACTCTAATATCTGTTGTCTGATTAGAAAGATCGATAAACTGTGCAAATAAAGATTGATTGCCCACTCAGTCACAAAGTACATCGATGAGGACCTTTTATTTTCTAAACTGCGAGCTAATCCTAAGATTGAACTCACGCCCTACAATGTGTGATGCATGCATTCTGACATCTGGGTCACATACACTAAAGTGGAGATAGCAGCAATGGGAAGAGCCCATTTGTGTGAGTCCTCCTCAATGCCTTGTTGGTAGATTCAGTGATTACTCAACTGGGATCTCTCTCTCTCTCTCTCTCTCTCTCTCTCTCTCTCTCATATATATATATATATATATATATATATATATATATATATATGTATATATATATATATATATATATATATATATATATATATATACATATATATATATATATATATATATATATATATATATATATATATATATATATCCTCTCGTTTTTTCCTTCTCTCTCTCTCTCCTTCTATTTCCTCTCTCTCTTTTTCTCTAGATTTGTCTCTCTTCTTGCTCTTTCCCGTTCCTCTCTTTCCTTTCCCCCTCTCTCTTTATCTCTAACTTTCCCTCTCTCTTTCTTCTGACATTTTCCCTCTCCATCTCTCTCTTTCACCACTCCCCCTCTCTCATCTCTCTCTTTGTCTTCTGCCTCTTTCACTCTCTTTCCTTTTCTCTCTTTTCTACCTCTCTTTCCCTGCTATCACTCTCTTCTCCGCTATACCCCTCTCTCTTTCCTTTTCCCATCTCTCTCTTTCTCTCTCTCTCTCTTCTCCCTCTTATTCTCTCCATTTCTCTCTTTCCTTCTCTCTTCTCTCTTTTCTCTTCTCGTTCTTTCTCCCTCTCTTCCCTCTCTCTCTTTCCCCCCTCTTATCTTTTCTCACTTATTCCCCCCCCCCTTATTTCTCTCTCTCTTCTCTCCCTCTCCCCCCTCTCTCTTCTCTCCCTCCTCCCCCCTCTCTCTCTCTCTTTGCATAGCCCATGCCGTGTGGGATTATTTGTCATGTCTGTCCATAGCTTTTGTTCTCGTGTTAAAAAGTTAGTTGCATATCCTTTACAGGACGTAGCAGTCTATCCCAACATATTCGGCTGTTCGTGATTCCTGGGAAGTTTTACGTTCAGTAGTCTGTCATTCTTTCTGAAAGACCGGCGCCCATACCATTTCATAAAAACTAACGTAAGGCGGTCTGCTGCTAAATAGCCCACAGCTGTGTTTCGAACACGGTATGCGGGATTATGAACTGCGTCCGTAACCTCTTTGCCACGGAGATGGCTCTTATTCTCGTGTACTGCCAGTTATTTCTGATACCGATATTCTTTCATGCGATGCTGTTAAATTATCCGCCATCTTCTCTATCGGTCTCCGTTTACCTCTCTTCTCCTCAAACATTCCCGTAGTCACGACGTACTCCTGCTTACCCCTTCTCGTGATGTGACAATAGATTGTGTACCGTCTTTTCCCGATGCGAATAGCCAGATCTCTTAGTGAGTTAACAGTTGTTAATACGTCACTACCCTGCTTATATCTTTCTACGGAATTCTAATCATTCTTCTATAAAAACCATCTTGGTGGCTTTTATATACTTCGTCACAACATACTAAGATAAAGGTGACAAAAGGGCGATTCCAGTCACTACAGTAGTACCTTACAACTCCACTGGAAGCAGAACATCGCTCACATTATACTATGCCTGTTGAGCCCATGGTCCTAGACCCATATTTTAATAGATAAATCGGCGCTCTGTGGGCGATATGGCCAGTACCAGGCTGACAGAGTTTACACCCCAAGACATTTCCCAAAATCTCACACAGCGGTCCTTAACTTCACCGCCTAACATGTGTTCGTTTTTAAATAGGAAAGGTTATACATAAAAAGAATACGAGCGGCAGCCATTAAGTAACATGATTTGTAGTATATAATGCATGGAAGAGTATGGACGAGGGACAATCTTATTCCAGGAAACAAACAAAATGGCCTTTAAGCAATGCTTAGTGCAGGTGCCGTGAGGATCGTGCAGTCTGCGTTTGCGCAATATGGCTTCTAAACTGGCTGGTCCACTAATGAAATGCACCGTGGAAGAACAGCCAGGCGTTATTCAAGTGTTGTGTTCAGAGGATGTGGGACCTTGTGAAATCTACAGAACAATACAACACTTTAACAATGAAGTAGAAATGGTGATATCTCAGATTAGATCAGAAATAAAAATAATATTAGGAAATGTTAATGAAAAAGTAGGAAATGGAAAATAGAGGATGTAGTGGGGAGTTATGGTTTAGGTAAATAAAATGAAAGAGGAGAGAAACTAATAGAATGGGGAAATATCTATGATATGATAGTTGGAAACACCTGATTTCAATATCATAAAAGACGAATTTACACATGGAAAAGCCTTTATAAATAAATACTCAACCAAATTGACAACATACTTATTAATACAAAATTTAGAAATGCGTTAATAAATGTAAAGATAATGCCTGGTGCTGACTGTAATAGTGATCATGTACCACTATGTGGACAAATAAAAGTAAGACTGAAGAGAGGCAAAATGTGGTTAAGAACATGAGACTTAATAAAGAGGTTTTGAAGGTAGATAAAGAAATTCAAGAGCAATACAGAGTGACTGTGAAAAAAGGTACAATGCAATAGTTAAAATACAGAGTATAAACGAATAGTGGGAACTATTAAGGGAATTCATTCATCAAACTAGCAAATAAATATTACCGCAGAGAAGCAAAACAGCTAAGAAAAATTGGATGACTGAAAAATCTTAAAGTTGATGGACAAAAGAAAACAGAGTAAACATAACAAACAAGAATATGCTAAAAGAAAGACAGAAATAAGAAATAAATGTGGGAAGGCAAAAGGAAGTTGGTTAAACGAAAAGTTTAAGAAAATTGAATTAAATTATATTAAAGATACAAAAACTATGCCTAGACAAATCAATGATCTCGCGAGAAGAAGGGTAAGAATAAATGCAGGGTGTCTAAAATCAAAATCATGGAAGACATTATTGGAGGAAAGTGCTGTAATGAAGAGGTTAAATGAGTATATAAGAGACGTATAAGATTGAGAAAGGGAAGAATTAACAGAAGAAAGTAACTTAGAAGGTCCACCTATTCTAAAAGAAGAAGTCGCTGATGCTATCAAACATATGAAGACAGTAAAAACATCTGGCGCAGATGAAATCACAAAAGAAGAATTAGAAGAATTAGGATACTTTGGAATAGATATATTAACTAAATTTTGAATGCTATTTACAGCAGTGGATATCTGTCGCGAAACCTCCAGATAGGCGTGTCTTATCGAAGGGGAACTCCCCGCAGAGTGGCTTACCGGAGTTATAGTATGTCCACATTTGTTTGCCTTCATTCACGATCAATTATTTTTAAAACTGTCTGTTGCATCGTTATGAAATTTTTCCAGCCGTCTTATATTTACCCCCACCCAAGGAATATGTCTTTGATAGGTCCAAAAACAACTTAAATCATTGAAAGCGGCGACATTCCTTTGATGTTTTGCTTAACAACTAGTGATTTCTCGCTAAAAAGGTTATGTTTACGGTAACGGGGACCTGCAAATTCAGATGACAAACAATGGCGTATCCGGATTCGTATGGGAGTGGGTGCAATGAAAGAAGAAGCTTACAATCGACAGGGTCGGCTGCATTGCACCGGGTTTTTATCCCATATGGCTCAGTTTCTTTCCGCAGCGCGGAAAGCGTCGCACAAAGCACGAACTCCGTAGCTCCAGCGACGACCCTCGGGAGTGTCCGAAAAAAATGCACTCTTAAAATGAAGGACGCGGACCGGAATCGAACATACAACCTTCAATCCATCCTTTCTCCAATAGTCCTCTTCCTCTTTCAACACATGGTCCTGACGTTTTTTCCAGTAACTTTTATCAATATTTAATAGCGCGGACAGACAGACAGACAGACAGACAGACAGACAGACAGACAGACAGACAGACAGACAGACAGACAGACAGACAGAAAGGTAGGTAGGTAGGTAGGTAGGTAGGTAGGTAGGCAGAAAGGTAGGTGGGTGGGTGGGTGGATGGCTGGCTGGCTGGCTGGCTGACTGGGTGGGTGGGTCGGTCGGTCGGTTGGTCGGTCGGTGAGCCTGCAGTCAGGCAGGCAGGCAGGCAGGTAGGCAGATAGATAGATAGATAGATAGATAGATAGATAGATAGATAGATAGATAGACAGACAGATAGATAGATAGATAGATAGATATATAGATAGATAGATAGATAGATAGATAGATAGATAGATAGATAGATAGATAGATAGATAGATAGATAGATAGATAGATAGATAGATAGATAGATAGATAAGTAGGCAGGCAGGCAGGCGGGCAGGCAGGTAGGCAGATAGATAGATAGATAGATACATAGATAGATAGAACGAACGAACGAACGAACGAACAGACTTTATTTTCAAAGGGTAACAAATTGGGCACGCAGGCCCGTCTTACATTCGGCCCTTCCATTCACTCATCTTTCTTTCATCAACAGTGCATAGGAAAAAACATTGTCACATGGATTTTGTAAACATAAACAATGCATATTACTATGTTATGAGACACATCCACCACCCGCCCACACATCCCCCATTCACTCCAACTCCCCCACCCAACCACACACATAACCCACACACACATACATTCCCCCACCCATCCACCACATCCCTACACCTACACATCTCCCCACCCACACACACCTCTCACCCACTACACATCCATCCACCCACACCCCAAGCACACATACATTCAATAACCCGCACATCCCCCACCTACACACATCTCCCCACCCACTCACATATCCTATACCAAGATCTAGTTGAAGATTGTGGCTACTGTCTCACTTCTCAGGTTGACTTAGACGGATAGACAGTTTGTGTGTTGTGTTGTCTTATAGACTGATATATTACCTGTGCGATAACATTGCATTGATTTGTATTAATTTGTATATACACACACACACCTAACATTTTCTCACAGCAAACATGGCTACCAGCAAATTAGATTTATCAGAGGTACATGCAAAAGCTCGTCAATTAGTCCTGGAGGTAGATGCTTTAAAGAGTTATGTCCAGGTGGTGGAACGAGACTTCCGCCAAGAAGAAAGAGATATAAGGAAAGCAGAGTTTGAACATGAGGCTCGAAGGCTGGCCTTAGAGGAAAAGAAGATACATCCATGTCACTAAGCTTCTCAATAATATAATGAGAAGAACAAGAGAGATAAAATAGAAATCGGTGAAGAGCAGTATGGATTTGTGGAAGGAAAGGGTACAAACAATTCAATACACACACACACACACACACACACACACACATATATGATGGACACTAATATATAGATCAATTGAGACACAGAAAGACATATGTTTGTGCTTCATGAATTATAGTAAGGCATGTGATAAAGTAAAGCATGATGAACTGATTAAAATGTTGGATGGTATTAACATTGATGGGAGAGATCTCGTAATAATTAAGACTATTTACTGGAATCAAGCAGCATTCATTAAAATGGGAAATAAAGAGAGCAATTATGAACAAATAAAGCCTGGAGTGCGAGCGGGATGTAACAAGTCATAGGATCTCTTCTTCATTCATAGCGACGTAATAATGAGAAAGATAAAAGAATCCAGGAATACTAATTGGATGATATAATATAAACAATATACGCTATGCAGATAACACAGTGACGGATAATGCACACGATTTACAAAAATGCTTGATATTGTAGTAACAGAGAGTTCCAAGAAAGGACTCGCCTTGAATAGCAAGAAAACAGCAGAAATGGTGATATCAAAGAAAATGGTGACACCAAAATGTGGCATGGAAACAGAAGGGAACTTGTTTTACCAAGTAGATAATTTTAAATACCTAGGGGCATTTATAACATCAGATGGAAAATGCACAACAGAGATTAAGAGCATAATAGGGCAAGTAAAAGCTTCATTTGAGAAAATAAAAATTGTCTTATGCAATAAGTCACTATCATCGAATGAAAGAAAGAGAGTGCTGAAATGCTATATAGAACCTATTTTGATGTATGACAGTGAATCGTGGAATGTAAATGAACAGATTATGAAGAACTAGGAAGCAACATAAATGGGGTTCCTAAGACGAATGTTGCGAATTCCTCGGGCAGCTAAAGTAACTAACAACGATTGCCCGAAAGAGGCTATTGAAACTAGAACAGTATATACAACAATAAGACAGAGACAACAAACAGCTTACATTGGTCATGTGATGAGAAGAGAGGCATTGGAGAACACCATGACAACTGGACAGATCGGGGGAAAGGGAGGCATAGGCAGACAAATGGAAATGATGCTGGATAGACTGAGATGGAGGAATATTATCAGTAGATTTGATTCAGAGAAACAAGGACCGAGATCTGTGGAGAGTCATGAACACCTACGCCAGCTAGCATGGGGCCTGATGATGATTATTATTACATGTCAGTGGAGTATGGCCATGAACTTGTTTGTTATTCTTGAATGACAACCTGAAATTACTTCGAAATTCCGTGCCATGCATGAATGATTACCGATATAACCATCAAACTGTGTTGTTCATAAATCGAGGTATAACCACAAAACTGTGTTTTATTCGATATTGACAACCTCACCTTGATGGTCAAAAGTACCTCAGACAATTGAGCTGTGTTCTTCATAAATGACAACCGGTATAGCTATCAAACTGTGTGTTATTCATGAATGACACCCATTATATCCATCAATCTATGGATATCAAGTGCTGTTCGTGAATGCACCCCGTCATAACCATCACAATCTATGTGCTATTTAGGAAAGAGGAACCCTTATAACAATAATATTGTTTGTAATTCATGAATGACAACCCACTATAACCATCAATCTACAATGGCAAATCTTATTCCAAAAGACAAACACAATGGCACTTAAGCAATGTACCATGCTGGGGCCGTGAAGATCGTGTCGTCTGCTTTTGCGCAATATAGATTATAAAATGGCTGTGCCACTAACAAAGCGCACCGTGGAAGAACAGCAAGGCGTTGTCATGAATGATAACCGGTATTGCCACCATACTATCTATCTATTACTCAAGAATGGTGTTTGTAAATGAAATGCATAAGTAAATAGCTGCATCACTGTTTTTAATTTTCGTCTGTTCTGTGGAGCTCAGTTTTATATTACCGACATCTCAATTGGTACTTACTCTCTTCCGTAGGAACCCCATATCAACGTAAATTGATAAACTTTTAATGTCAATACTCTTGTTTAAAATGTGCACATTTGTGTTAATACTGTAGCATAAAAATGCTATGATTATTAGAAGTCTTTGGACACTTGCATTGTTTAGGCCTAATAATATAGGGGAATAAACTGCCTTTCTCGAATATGTGTAAATTATTAACACTGTTACTAAATATATGCACGCTTATGTTAACATTATTGTTAAGCTTGGTACATTTATATTAACATTCAAATGAACCTTTGAGTACATTCATGCTAATATTCTTATTAAACATGATTGTATTTATTGTAATATACGTACTTAAAATGTGCATAATTAAGCTAATACTCTAATAAACATTTGTATATGCATGCAAACACGCTTATTAAACAAATGTACATGAATATTAACAATCGGATTAACCATATGAACACTTATGTTAACTCTTCATATGTAATGTGTGCATGTTTGCTACGGTTCTTATTAAAAATGTGTAGGTGTATGTCAAAACATTCTATAAATATACATAATTAAGTCAACTCTCTTAATAAATATCAGTATCATCATCATCACCATCCAGTGCCTTGCCTGCTGGAGTTCGCGATCGTGCCTCTCCACAATTTGCGATATCCAACATCGTTCACCAATTCGTGTGTTGACTCCCTTCCGTACAATGGCACAAGAATGTCAAGAAACGTCTCACGCTGTCTACCTTTTATCTATTTTCCTGCAAATCTTCTTGTTTGTCACAACATGTTCCAGGTTGTTTCTTCTCATAATGTGACCAAACAACAATTGCTTCTTTCTGATTTTCTGAGAATTTGTCTGTGAGACTCAACTTACCTAAAAATGTCACGATTGCTCATTTAAGCTGTCCAATAATTTTAAGCATTCTTATATAAAACGATATCTCCAAAGCTTCCGATGATTTTTTCGCTAGTTTTACCATGAAGTGGTAATAGGTAACATCTGGTTCAAACACAATCCTCGACGAGTATATACGCAGGAAAGTTAAGTTGAGTTGAGTTGAGTAGAGCTAAGAACCAACATCACTGAACTTAGGACATTCCCATACGCGCTCCGTCCCGTCGTTCAACAGCTAGTGAAGAGTCACACTACTAATCGTTCCCATCGCTATCTGATAGAATGTTCTCTTGGTCTCCCTTCTCAGGTTTTAGTTTCTACCAGAACCCCTGCCAATCCCCCACAATTTCATCCTTTCCACAAATTAGTTCTTAATCTGTTCCTCCACATTCTACACCAGGTCGTACAGGCGCACGACCACCTCTAACTTGTCCATAGGTATTCTACCACCAAGAGGTGCATTCCCTACCTGCCTATCAGCCTGTTCATTTCCCCGCACTCCCTCATGGCCAGGGAAAAACATTCATGCGAAAATTAGTAGCCTGCCGATGACCCGCAGACTACACAAGTCAACCCCCACCCCCACGTGGTGCAGACCGGCCAACCATGACCGCGAGGTCATGGACTAACGGGGCTATGGCTCGCCATAGGGGATGGACGCCCTGTGGTCAGATTAGTGTCCTAAACCTGCGACTGGCCTAGCAAGCCGGCAGGGGATCTTCACACTGCTCATAGAAAAACTAAGAAGTATAAACGGACTGACCCAAACGTATATCGACCCGGCAATGTTAATGGACTACGAGATAGATCAGCGACTCAAAAAATAGGCACAATGAACGTCTGTGGTTTCAATAGTAAAGAAGAAGAGCTTATAGAAACAATGGAAGAGAGGAAAATTGGACTGATGGGAATAGCGGACATCAGAACTGTCAGCGTCTCACATCGTACACAGGCACTCAGACTTCTTCATACGCACTCAAAGAAACGTCAGTTATATGTATAGTACTTTTATCATTTAATTCAGGCGAACCTGATATAATCACAAGGTATACACAGGCGGTAACTTCATCATATAAATATACAAATGCCGCCTTACATACATTTATCGCACACAGTTAATTACACAATCCTACACTCGCTATCTTCAACTAGCACTCTCGCAACTCTAAGCATTTGCCCTCTGAAACACAAACGTCCTCCCCTGAAAATGTCCTGAGTCCGTCTGGCGTTCTCAACCTGGGCGGCTGGATTTGTTGTACTGGACCCCGTGAACCCCGTGCTGTCTTACCAGTCTCGTTGTACTGCAGTCTGTCCGTGCTAGGACAGCTTATTCAGTCTACTGACGTCTAGTCCGTTCGGGGCAGAGTCCCGTGAACTGGCGTCCCATCCTATCACCCGGTCTGGTCCTGCAGGTGTCCTATCTGTGACACGTTGCTGTCCCCACTTCAGTCCTGTCTCCACTTCATCTACTGTCCTGTAGATGTCCTTTCCTATGACCACTTTGTGTCCTGACTTAGGTCCTGTCTCTACTCTATCAGTTATACTGTAGATGTCCTTATCTAGGTCCTGTATGTCGCTATCTATGTCGTTCTAACTCTATTCTGTCCCTTGTCCTCTCTATGTCCTATAACCACCCTCTCAACACTCTGACATTCTCCAATGCCCCCCCCCCTCCGGTATTGTGTCACCAAATTCATTCCCAAGGGTGTGACACAATGTCGTGTATGCATATAACAAATTAGTCGGAACTAATTTGTCAGTGTGTTGAGGGAATTCGTCAAACATTCTACTTAGGTATCACCGTGATTCATGAGTATGAAGCACTGTTGAAGTATCTACCCCCTGGGCTATGATCAGTGTAACATACTTGCAATGTTGCCAAGAGTCACTACACCCTTACACTCCAATACTGGAAGCTGTTAACTTCCCAAGGTTAATTTGTCTTACAATTATGACTAAGTCATAATCTGCAACTCCTCTCAAACATCCAAACATTGATGCCCCGAAACAATTTGTTCATTTTACGGATACAAATCATGAAAATATTATTCATGGCTTCCGTGAAATGTTACTTCAACATCTTTTAAAAGTTGTGTGTTTGCTGATCTCTACCTGTCTAGCTTCCGCTTGTTGATAGATTTCTCAACTGTGTAATCATAATTCTTATTAATCTTTTGTGGCCCTTGTAAAAGTGTGACATCCCTTACTCCAAAATTGATGTTTGTACGTTATATGTTTGTATTCTGTTTGTTTGCGTGTTATATTATTCTTAGTGTATGTTTAAATTAGAAACATAGGTGTATGTTTATAATCTGTGTACTTTAGGTTTTCAAGTGTCACAGGTAGGTTTCTACATCTCACAAATGAAGACTTGTGCTCAATTTTTGAGATGAGTCGCCGAACTGCGATCCTTGAAAATATAACCATAGTTGCAATGTAATTGTAATTTGACCACATATAAAATCAATACATGCTCACATGTGTTACATAGAAGACGAAGACAAATCATTATAAAACGTGTGCAAAAAAGCGCACCAATATTCATACCTGTTATTTTAATGCACACATTTGTCCTCTCGTACACTTTTTGCTCTCTCAGTTATACAATGCATCATTAAAATTGTTTATCCTGTTGAAATAAAACACGCTCGTTTTCGAGTTAATAACGAGCTAATTTGCAGTTAATAGTATATCGCGATAAGTTATATAATACAATAATTTATTTACAAGATTGTTTGATTGCTATGGGCAATACTAAGGGAAAAAACTGTTCGCGGACAACCAAGCGCTAATAGCAAAATTAGAAGTTGAATTACAAGACCACATGAGTAGTCTAAACGAAATGTGTAGGGAACATAACATGAAAATTAGCACAAGCAAAACAAAGGTAATGACTATAACTAAAGAAGAACAAACAACAACAATTCACATAAACGAACATCCCTTGAAACAAGTAAAGAGTTTCAAGTACCTAGGAAGTATAATATCATCAAATGGCAGATCAGAAGACGAGATCGAAAATAGGTGCAATAAGGCAAACCAACTCATTGGACAAATGGCACCAATACTAAAGAACAAACATTATCAATAACTACTAAGAAAGCACTTTACAACACAATCTTCCTACCAACTCTATGCTACCAATGCCAAACCTGGACAATGACAGAAAAAGAGAAAAGAAAAATCACAACAAGAGAAATGAGATTCCTGAGAAGAATACTCAACGTATCAAGAAGATATAAGATCAGAAATGAAGAAATCAGGACTAAAGTGGGGGTTAAAGCAGCACTAGATTTTATTAGAAGGCAGCAAGTGAAATGGTTTGGCCATGCAAGTAGGTTACCAGTCAATAGCATACCACAACAAGCAATGATGTACAGAACAGATGGAAACAGAGGAAGAGGCCGACCACGTAAACGTTGGACGGAGGGAATAGCAGAGTCTATGGGAATGGCGATATATGAAGCCCATAATCGGGCACTTTCACGATGTTTATGCTTCACCTCGACACCGCAAGGTACAAGAGGAACACTATGAGATGAGATGAGTGACTTCTGAAGCGGGGTGAGCCGTTCCACACGAAACATTCCTTTCTCCATCTATCTTACTAGGCATACTCCTTGAATACTTGATGAAGACAATGTGTGTTGCAATGATCTCCTCTAACCAACGAAATGCCGCTATAACTGCTTCCACCTCCATTCTATGCTGGAGGTCGTAGCCTCATATGCCGTACTCTAATTTATCAAGAATCGTCCATTAGCCTTTGCAATGAAACCCCAACCACTACGTCTGTTTCTCACCGCTGACACATCAGTGTAGATCACTATGTCACCTTGACGTGTTCTCAGTTCTCAGTTATCAGTTGGGGTATCTTCGATGCACTCCGGACATGTCCATAGGTGCTCAGATCCTCCCCCCATCATATTCATCAGCGTCCGGTGGCTAATAGTGCCAGTTCTGTGTTGGTTGACGAGGCGCTTTGTTTTCCCGATGTACCTCTCGCGTCTGGCTGTGCCGATTCTTACTCCCAGGTCTTTCATCCTGGACAGCGATGTGGAATCACTGACGTCAAAGTCCTCTGTTCTCGCAATATCTTTAAGGACGTTAATAACATCGGCACGATCCATGGGCTGGCCATCTACAGGGGGTGCAGAGCCAGCCAGTTTGTCAGCTCGTTCATTTCCCTCGACTCCCGCATGTCCCGGGACGAAGATGAAGGTGACTTTACGGACAACAGACTTCCGCAGCGATTCAGTCCACTGTCTACGTACAGATCCAGCTTCGACCTTCTGAATCATGCTCATTGAATCACTTAGTACACACACGTTGGTATAATGCTGTGATTCCAGCCATATGAAAGCCTGTGTAACTGCCATCAACTCCATCGTCATGCTGCTCGTGGTCATAGAGTGGGCACCACTGGATTCTTGAACGGTTCGGCCCGCCGAACGGGCTGTAAATGCCCACGCACTTCTCTGCTGCTTTACAACAGATCCATCTGTATAGATGAGCACATCGGGGCTATCTGGGTGTTCATAGATGAGCACGTTAACCTCTGCATTGACAGCGGCAGGGTTCTGCTCTCTGCACCGTCTGTCGAGTGTGATAATGCAGGAGAAAGTGCACTTAAAAGCTGGAGGCACCGGCACCCATTCCTTGCCGGGGTTGATACTGGTAAGACTGCAGACCTGTCTGACGACATCTT
The DNA here is from genome assembly GCA_963921405.1 of Cepaea hortensis. Taxonomy (NCBI): domain Eukaryota; kingdom Metazoa; phylum Mollusca; class Gastropoda; order Stylommatophora; family Helicidae; genus Cepaea; species Cepaea hortensis. The sequence goes on from OY992876.1 coordinate 415,448,620, forward strand.
CCGCCCGACCCATCCATGATTTGCCCCTCTTTAGCCTGTCACCCTTTTCTCTGAATATAGCGTCATGTAGAGGGTGCTGCTCATCTGCACTTATTTTTAAGTATGCACGAGCTCTCCAGATCTTGATCCTGTGTTCCATTGTCGGGAAGTCAAGGAGGTATCTCATTGCTACACAGCTGGTGTCTCTCGTGCAGCCCAAAATGATGCGCATGGCTTCGTTTTGTACCTTTTCAAGTCTTCCAATCTGTGTAGGGCTGACAGTGAGGATGGCCAGGGCATACTCGATGCGTGAAAGCACAAGTCCTTGGAACAGGAGTATTAGCAATCTTTGCTCAATGTTGGCAGTCGCCATGACTCTCATTGCTGACAAACCTTTTAGAGCCTTCGTTATGACATAATCGACATGATCTCTGAAGGACAGGCTACGATCAAGCCTCACGCCAAGATATGTCATTGACTGGGTTCTACTCAAGCTGCTCCCATCCATTCTTACTGCTGGCAGGTCTGTTTTCACAATATGGTTGTTTAGTGAGAACCATGTAACCGTTGCCTTTGCAGGGTTGACAAGGGCATCGGCATCAGCACACCATGAGGAAATTCGATCTAGTTCGCCCTGCATATCATTGGCAACCGCCTGTCTATCTCGACCCTGTCGATACACGAGGATGTCGTCAACGAATGACAGAGTCCTACCCCTCCCGTCCAACTGTTGTTCAGTGATCGGCACCGTATACACGTTGAATAGTACTGGTGACAGTGGTGAACCCTGCGACAATCCTGGACATATCGTTATCGGCTCAGAAGACCAACTCCCGCATCTTAGCACCACCTTCCTTTGGAGCAGAACTGCAGCTATCCATCGTACAAGATGAGGGTGCACTTTCAGCCTGAGGAGGGTTTGCATCAAGTGCTCGAAAGAAACTCTGTTATATGCGTCCTCTAAGTCTATGGCGGCCGCACATGTCTCTTCTCTGACCTGAAATCCTTCGTAAACATCTTGAGCAAAGACCGCCACATTCAGCCATGACTCTTTGTTGCGTCTGTATCCTCCAAGTGTGGGCGGGAAGCAGCCGAGCTGTTCCAAGTCACAAGCAAGTCTGTGTGCTACAATTTTCTCCAGTAGCCTGCCAACAGTATTCTGCATCGTAATGATTCTGTAGCCGCTTATCTTGGAATCGTCTTTGTTCGGTTTTGGCAGCGGCAGCAAGTAGCTGTGTAGCCATTCTTCTTTGACCTGACCCCTCTGGATACTGGTGTTGAATTCTCTGGCCAGTTCTTCCATGTCATCATCTGATATCACCAGTAGGTCACCATATCGGAAGCCGTCTGGGCCTGGGGCGGTGTTAGGTGATTTTTTGAGCATCGCACGCACTATCTCAGCTGTGATTGTCCATTCTTTGTCTGTCCCGACCCCCTCGAACAATTGAGAGAGTGTCGTTGTGGTCCTCTGTCTGGCGGGCTCGTCTTTCTGGTCAGTCTGTTCTATCTAGCGTGCAAGAAGGGCCTTACCTTTATCCGCATCCGACTTTTTCCATGCGAGGTCTGTGCCTTGAAAGTCTGGAGTGCCCCTACGTTGTGCAGCACCGTTCATGCTCTTGTGGAGGCGCCAGAATGTCGTAAGAGATCGCTCGGAGCACACCTTCCTGCAGAACTCGTCCCATTTTTCGGCCTTGGCATGTTTGGCGCAGGATTTGAATAATGTCGTCGTCCTATCGACCTCAGTCTTCAGGTTCGCCAACTCAACCTGTGGCATGTTAGCCTTTCTGGCCTTTTGCCAGTCTTTGACAGCCTGCCTCTTTCCCAGCCATGCCTTCTCGACCTCTCCATTCCACCATGGTGGCTGCAACCATCTTTCTTGTCTCCTGCGGGAGGAAGTTAGTTTTCTTCTTCTGATCTTGCTTATGGCGTCTTGACCAGTGTTGTCGTACGGGAAGGCATTTGTCTTATTTCTTTGACTCATGGCCCCGTCTTTCTTGATCAGGATGACACAAGGGTAGTGGTCACTATCGTGGTATGCCAGTGTGCCCCACCGGCACCTTGGTGCGATGGTGGGCGACACCAGAGCCAAGTCAATGACGCTGTCAGAGTCACCTGGTCGAGTGGCCATTCTAGTGACCTTCCCATCATTCAGACAGATTAGGGCAGCAGATGCCAGGGCGTCCTCCAGATCTTCTCCCTGTCTATTGGTGATGCAATTTCCCCATTGACTGCCTCTGGCATTAAAGTCCCCACAGTAGATGATATGCCTTTCATCCATATCGAACAAACTCTGCCATTGTCGCACGTCGACCTTCCCATTTCGCGCATAAACGTTGACGATTACAAGCTGCACTGGTGTCATTATTCTTAATGCCTGCACTTGCAGGGCATCACTGTTCCAGGAAGACATATCGATCTCAGACACTAGTATGTTGTCGCGGACCAGAATGGCCTGTCCGAGGTGCCGACTGTTAAAGAATCCCTGATATCCCGCGACATTGACTGTTCCGTCGCCGAGCTGTGTTTCTTGTAAGACCACAATATCGTTTCCGTACAGTAGTTTTTCAAGAATGGGTTGGCGTTGACTAAATGATGCACAGTTCCAGTACAGTACTCGAACGTGTCCGATGCCCAATCTGTCACATTTTAACTGCCTTCTGCGTATGCCAGCCCTCTTGCCACGCCGTGTTCTTGTCGGTCGTCTGGTCGTCATGTTAGGCTTAACTATCGCCACCGGACGCAGATGATACGCCGAAGGGAGTCCGGGCGCGCGTGCACGAACTCCGTTGCACGGTCCGTACTCCATTTAAACACGAAAAACACACTTAATCCATACTCATTTCGGAAAAAAACACGTTCCATTTTACGGGACGAAAAAATGTCCCGCCATCTTGCTCAAGGGAACTCACTCCTCCTGACGTGTTTTACCATGGATCAGTTGATGCACCTCAAACTCTGTGTGGCCCGCTGCCCATTCTCGGCACTAACGACCCCGTGTTACTATTACATTATGCCAGTCACTTCTGTCTGCCGGTACTTCAACTCACTCTTTTTCACGATTGGTGGTCTCTAGATCACATACGTGGGCACGCCCTGGGGATAATATTCGCAGTAAAATAGACATCATACGATTCCGAATAGATTCAGAAGCATTTTAATAGGAACAAAACCTAGACCAGGAGCAGATGGACATAGTGACCATGTGCCTGTTATAGGAAAGATGAGGTTAAGGCTTAAAGTCATAAAGAAAACTCCAAACAATTTGCACCTTGCATTACTCAAAACAGACAGAGACATTAGATAAAGGTACTGTAACGAATGGATATAATGCCATGGAGATAATACAAACAATTCGTGAACAATGAGTCATATAGCGGAAATCAATCCAACATACATCAAAAGAAATCATTCCACGTAAACATATAATTGCAATAAAGAAATGGAGTGTGAAAATGAAAGTGTACAGATGATGGACGAAAGAAGAGAGAAAAACAAGATAAAGAATAATATAGTAGAATACATAAATAGTAAACACATGCAAAATGGCTATCGTAGTATGGCTGAATCAACAGTGCACAGAAATTAGGACAAACTGTAGAATAGATTCCATGCATCAACAAATAAATACATTAACAGGTAGGAAAACACGAAATACCACTGGATGTTTAGAATAGAGGAACGGTCAATAGTGAGTAGTTATCTAGGCGGTATTTAATTATTATTTGGGGTTTGCAACCTCAAATAAATCCTTCTATACGGGGTTATCCCGCCATCTTGTTTCGTCATAAAAACGGCCCTCAATTGACCTCAATATTTTGAACTTGGCGGGTATTTTCTTGGGTCTGGGTGACTACTTCTGGTTGACCTGCTGACTACTTCCTGTCCATGGTTACCCCCTACCCAAGTCCCCTTAATCAGGTCCCGTACGCCACCCGGCGCGAACCCGCGCGAACCAAACCGAATCGGGGCACCGCGAACCGGGGCACCGCGAACCGAGCGGACGTCGGCGCGAACCGGGCGCGTGTGGGGCACCCCGGTGGCGCGAACCCACCGGGCGGGTGTGGGGCACCGCGGCGGTGGGTGATCGAACCCCGGTCATGTAGATATCGACCCCCATTCGATGAGGAGATCGAAATCCAGTATTACAGAAAAATGATTTATTTCATCTCTCGAGTTACCCCGAGTAGGCCAAGTAATGCCCACGTCAATAAACTTTTTTACGGCTCAGCGTGATAGCTAATTCGGCAGAAGTCCCTACCCATGTATCAACATCAAGCGCTTGGTGAAAATCTGGTTTAGAAATATACTAGACAGCATAGAATATTATTAACAATTAACCTTAAAAACATAATAAACCGCAACATTTCTTGTATGTATATTGGACAATATTATTGTCATATAAAACTCTAATCCTCAATTAATAACAACGATAACTTGCTAAGATATACATGAAAATATGTAATGAAACCCCACAAACAACTGCCTCTTAATAAACAGAATTGTCTACCCTTCATTGCACCATAACAAATACATCAGGTCACCCAAAGTTCAAAAATGTGATTTATAGTCGAGTGATGAAAAGTCTAGTTTCTATCAGGGAGTCTTAAAAATATACCAAGCGGACCTGTGTGTTTCATTATTTATTTTCTTTCATTCTCTTTATCTGTTTATTTTCTTTATTTCTTCATTTCTTTATTTCTCTCTCTCTCTCTCTCTCTCTCTCTCTCTCTCTCTCTCTCTCTCTCTCTCTCTCTCGCTGTCGGTGGACTTCGCACACGCCTCAGTAACTTTAGAACCACTGTGCCCGACCTTGACATCTTAGCGGCCGTGCCCGGTCAACCATGAGTCAGTGCTGAAAACATGTCTGAACACGCTATGTCTGCATTCTACAGCATGTTTTCGTAGTAAAATTGCCATGTCAGCAATTGTCTATGTATAAACTAGCTTAAACTGGTTTATTGGTGTAGATATACCACGTGACTTACCGCTATAAAACAACCATACGCCATGGCTTAGTCTCATTCAATTTCTGACCACAGAAGTGAATCATTCTCGAGAAGATAACAGCCCGCCGGAGAGACAGAAGAGAAAGCACACCCCGTCGGATAGAGAGAAGATAATCTTTCCACAGAACACAGAAGAGAATCATCCTCGAGACGTTTAGAACACGCCGGAGAGACAGAAGAGAAGATCCGTGGTGAGTATCATAAACAGTAATTTGTCCCTTCCGCCATGCTGCCATTCTGCTCGAACACCATATATCTACGTGGCTACGTCATCCATGCAATTTCTTATATAGCCTTACCCACTGCTTCAATCTACATAAACTTCTTTCTTATTTTGTAAAAAAAAAAATAGCTAAATTATAACGTCTTTCTAAATTTTTAGAACCGCTGTTTCTGTGTACAACGTGAACTGACCAACACTGATTTTAATTACTGATAAACACACCGCAGGGAGCCTCTGGCCTCGCAACACTGAGCACCCGTAATGTAAGCTACGGATCAACGCTGCACTGGTCGTTCCCCTAGCCGGTAATTACATATCGCCTCGGCGCTCAAGCGAGGGAGTCAAGCAAAAATATTCTGAAGGTTTGGTGTAAGAATGGTACTGATAGGTGTGGGTATTTTGCTAAAAAAGAAATATACAAGTATGAGTTATTTCTTCTGAGTGCGAGTAAACAGAAACTGAATAACCGAGCAAAACTCTGGTGATAACTGATCCCTACAGATAGAGGCTACACACTATATATTATAACATCATCATCAAGTTCCCTGTCGATCACAGTCGCTGCAATCTTTCTCTCATTGGTGTACCGCTCCGGTATGGCAGTACCACTTGGGGGAGTCGAGTAGACGTATCATCTTTCGTGGTGGCTGTCACAACATCATTAACATGTGGCATATCTGTAAGCGTGGGCGCTCATACCTCGTCTATCTAATACACGACGTTGCAAACATGCACAGTAATTAAAGTTCGGTAAAGCGGCGATTCATTTACAGGGCATCGCATTCAACCCCGTCATTCTTGTTGTGTTTGTAAATTCTTGTATAACAGCATCATCAAGTGGCCTGCCGACGGCAGTCACTGCATTCTTTCTCTCTTCGGTGTACCGCTCCGGTATGGCAGTACCAAGTGGGGGAGTCAAGTAGGCGTATCCTCATCTTTCACGTTGGCTATCACACCATCATCATCACCATCTTATGCTATCAGCAACATCAACATGTGCCCTAACGATAAGCGTGGGCGCTGATACCTCGCCTATCTAATACAGGACGTTGCAGTCATGCATGGCATGTAGAGGCCCGTAAAGCGACAATGCATTTACAAGGCCTCGCATTCAACCCCAACAAAGCAGTCGTGTCACGCGGACTGCTGCCAATTCGATCGCTGTTGTGTGCTTTATGGTTTTGTGTCTAATAGCTCTGCCATATATAGTGATGTGTTTGTAATGTAATGTAAGCGGTCATCATTGTAAGCTCACGTGTCTCTTTCGCCTTTTATTACAGATTGAAACGGCTAAATTCGAGGGAAAGTGTCGAAGACAACACCAGAAAAAAAACCAAAGGAAAGGACTGACCATAAGGTACATCTAACACTGTATCATCGTCATCATTATTCAGCATCATCATCATATTGCCGTCTACCGCTGATGTCAAGCGGAGACATGAAAACCAGCAGCCTCTCTTGTGGTGATGTGATGGTGTGTATGCGCGCGCGCGTGTGTGTGTGTAGGAGTGAGTGATAGAGGGAGACATACAACAACCAGGCAGAGGAAGAGAGCGGGATAGAGAGACAGAGAGAGAGAAAGCGTCGGATCGTGATGGGTGGTAGTGGCATTCCATGAGAGCGAGAGAGAAGAGAGCGGGCTAGAGAGACAGAGACGGAGAGAGAGAGAGAGAGAGAGAGAGAGAGAGAGAGAGAGAGAGCGTAGTGGGTGGCATTCCATGTGATCTTTGCTAGATGCTGGTAGTACATTCTATGTGATTTATCTCCGGTTACTAAACCTAGTTTTTCGTTCTTTTATAGAAATTAACAAGTCATTCATTTAAACTGACCCACCTTGAAAGGGCTACCGCGCACAAAAAGGTATCAGATTCACACGGTCTACAACAGACAAAAAAGAGGTGGTCAATTGAGAACTGCCTAAAACGAAAAGTCAACCATATAACCAGGTATGTATGCTAGCGTTCTCCTAATGTTCTGTGTTATGGATCATAAGTAGTATAGCAAGCGCTAACTAAGTCAGAAATTATGGGTCACTCCCTAAAGGTCGTAGGGTGCTATATAAAGGATCTATAATATAAATAGTGTTACAGAGCATGTAGTAGTATAACAAGCCCTAAATAAGGTAGAAATCTTGAGCCACTACATTGAAGTCATAATTTACTATATAAATGATCTAACAGCAGAAATAAGAAATACCCCTTCTCTAGTAGTACTACACGTCATGTGACATTCTACATATTTTGCTATATCTTAGTGAGCTCATGGCTATATAAAACATATAATCAAAATAGTGGATGTAACCTGTTCGCTAAATATCTTTTCTCCACAGCTGTTTGACGTCCCACACATACACTGTGTAAACGACGATTTAAAGAATATTACGCACTATAACTGTTGGAGCAGCACATAACAAATCATATAGTATACGAGAAATAGTGGTGTGCAATCTACTACCCGAAGCCGGACAATACCGAAGACTACCGGTAGCGTGCTATCACCATTATTAACAGCTAGACACGTATTATTATCTCATCACTATCATCAATTACTACTCCTTGCTCTACTATGGCCTCTGTTCAGAAATCTGTCTTTCTATGCCCTACCTGTGGCGAGGTCTTCACTGAAAAACACAGTCTGTCACGCCACATTAAGACAGGCCACAACACCCAAACTCACACATTCCACATCTGTGGTTACTTATACAGTAGGAAAGATGGACTACAACGACACATGAAATCACATCAACAGACATCAACATCAGATACTACAGCATCAGCCACTACACCTTCAAGATCAACAACGGCTACTACATCACGTAAAAGAAAAGCACAAGTAGACACACAATCAGCTACAAAACAGAAACTTGATCAAGTGGAAGCAGAGGAAGCCGTCATAGAGAAAGATGAAGTAGATGAGGAACTAAAGACTGTAGACATCACCCGCGACGAGGAAGTACAGCTGAAATATAGAGACGTCTGGCCCTACCTTAGCACACATCACAACATCCACAAATATGTATCGACCTACACTTTTTTTCATCGACCAGACTCATCACAACCAATTGACTGGCCCGAGACTTTAAGACCAATATTTACTAGTCAGGCATGTAGGTTTAAGATAAATTATTCTCATCACATGATCATACGTCATAATGAGACAAGAGAGCTTAGGTTTTTTCATTCATCATCGAACAATGCATGCCAACTCGACGTTCCCCACCTAGTTAACCACAAAAAAGACTTTGACGATTTTATTAAAATAGTTCAGGACAGTGAAATGTTTAACTACGCCCTACACACCAGACCTGACACTAATTACAAGATAGAGACAATCCCCGCGACTAGTTTCTGTACATATCACATAAATGAGCACCCAATAGGATGGTGTTTAGAGGACTTACCTGCCCATATAAGACATAATCAAGGTATCAATATTTTACAATGTGACTCAATCAACAAGGCATACTCTGACATGTTATGCTTCTTTCGATTTCTGGCGGTATTCAACGGGCAACCCGTTGTCAATCTTAGGAAACCAACATATCGATTTGCAAACCGTGGCAGAAATATCAAAAGTTAGAGTCGTTAGACAGTTTCCCTGGGGTTAGACTTATTGATATGCCGGCAATAGAAAACTGCTTTGGGGTAAATATAGATATTTTTGAGTTCAATGAGACCCAGGCCTTGGTCCCCAAACTTCGTAGTAGTCGGAAACATCCTAAAATTATGCGAGTACTTTTATATAGGATCATTTCATGTATATCAATCATCTTGATAGAATAGAAAAGTCATTCGGGAGTAGTGAGTGTGGGAAATTGTGGAGTGGGTTCTGGGAGATGAATAAACATACCCAGACCTGCAATGGGGGTTAACTGTTAACAGTTATAAAGGAGGTGTTTACTCCGTAACTGAGACTGTGTGGGAAGCCATCAGCGCCTTGGGTGTGCCAGTGGATACTGATTATATCTACCCCTATAGAGCGGCCTATGATTATGAGGCATACTTTGTGAAAAGTAATTTACCAGGTGAAACCATGTCCACCAAATGTTTAGGAAAGCATGTCCCCCTTAGCTGGTCGATAGCCTATAATGTCCCAGGGTTCGAGGACCCCGTCTGCCACATCACAGCGGGTAATCCTCAGGACGTGATGAGGCAGATGGTTGACTATCTGACTCAAATCGCTGATGCAGCGTATACCGAATTATGGAAAGAACATGATTGTGTTTATACAGCCTTAGAGGCTATAAACGAGCACAATCTAGTGGCTAGGCTAGACGCGTACCTTCGTGGGATGCCGGTGCTGGGTTTCAACTCAGGTCGGTATGACATTAATTTAGTGAAGCCTTGTCTGATAGAGTCCTTCATCTCTGCCACTGATGACACTTTTAACTACGTAGTGAAAAGAAATAATAAATTAATTTCCATATCCACCAAAAACCTTAGATTTCTAGACATTGTAAACTGTCTGGGGATTTAGTTATTCCAAATATTTAGCGGCCTATGACATCAAAGAGACGAAGGGTGCGGTTTGCTATGAGTATATCACCTCCTTGGATAGACTAGCGGAGACTCGATTGCCTCCACACGAGGCATTTCATTCGCAGATGAAAAACGCCAATATGTCAGTTGCCGAATACGAAGAATGCCAACGAGTATGGAGCGAGAACTATATGACCACACTGGCAGACTTTTTGCGCTGGTACAACAATGAGGACGTGAAGCCTTTTATTAGGGCATTAGATAAACAAGTTCAATTTTACAAAGGGTTAGGTGCAGACATTTTCTGTCCCCGGAGTGACCCTTAGATATTTGTATAAAACCATACCCCAAAACAACTACTTTACCCTGTGCTTCAATAAGGAGAGTGCTCTGCACACCAAAATTAGGCAAAATATTGTAGCGGTCCCTCGATCATATATCATAGGTATCATGAGGTAGGTAAGACTAGGATTCGAGGGGGTAAGCTAGTTGAGAGTGTGATAGGGTAAGATGCTAACGCTCTATACCTGTGGGCTTTGACACAGAACATGCCCACGAGATTTCCTGTTATACGAAATGCAGAAGATGGGTTCAAGCCCCATAAAACCAGAGTTTATATCGTCCAGTGCAGAGAGTGGTTGGCATGGGTTGAACATTTTCTAGACATAGAACTAAAATCCCAGTTTAATGATTGAGAGATGTCCCTAGGAGAAAGACACATCAGAGTTGATGGGTGGGATAAAAAGGATCGAACCGTCTACCAGTTTCACGGGTGCTTATTCCACGGGCATGAAAACTGTGTGCTGACCCGTGGTCATGCTGTTAACCCCGTGAATCAGAAACCTTGGCTGAACTATATCCCAACACGCTTGAGATTCGCGATTACCTGAAAAAAGAGGTTAACGTTACGGTCGTGGAGATGTGGGTTTGTGAGTGGCAGAGTCTCAAAAAGACTAATAGCGCCATTAAGAGTTTTGTGAAAACCACATTCCCATATGTCGCACCCTGGCATTGTTACGAGGCCATAGACCATAAAAAGATCATAAAGGCTGTTTAAAACGAGACTTTGTTTGGTTTAACAGAGTGCGACATCCACGTACCAGACAAGTATAAAGACCTATTTTCAGAGATGACGCGCATCTTTAAAAACATTGATGTGACTAGAGCCGACATTGGTGAGCTCATGAAGAAGTATGCCGAGACCCATAAGCTGTTGAACGGCGCACGTCGGACTCTGATAGATAGCTATGTGGGGGGAAAGATCCTATTGGCCACACCATTGTTAAAATGGTATCTGGCACATGGTTTAGAGGTCACCAAAATATACCAGATCATCGAGTACAAACCTGAGAAGTGTTTTGAAAGGTTTGGAAAAGAAGTGTCTGATGTCAGACGTGAGGGTGACCTCTATCCGAGACAATGAAACTATTGGGAAACGCAGCCTATGGCAAAACGTTAAAGAACAAGGCCAAGCAAACCAATGTTTCATATTGTCGCGAGGCTGGCACGTCAAAGTTGGTGAATCAACCTCTGTTTAAGAAAATGACCATGTTGTCAGATGATGTGTTTGAGGTAGAGTCTCTGAAAAAGACCACCTTATGGGATCTACCACAGCAGATAGGCTTCTTTGTGTACTAGTAAGCAAAGCTGCGCATGCTAGAAATTTATTATGATTTTTTAGATAGGTTTATAGCTAGGGAAGATTTTCAATTGATTGAGATGGACACGGGGTAGCGGGGTAGGGGTATCCCCTATCAAAGGAGAAGTAAGGCGCCTCCTTCCCTCCGCTAGCCTACGGGACACCCTTGGGCAAGGTGGAGTACCCGTTTAGCCCCCCGATCAGGGTTACGTGAAGCCATGGGTGCAGGTGGTGGATGAAGATGGAGAGCTGCCAACAGATAGTTGTAGGTTATGGTCTCCACCTTCACGACGGTAGACAGAGGATCTCTATTTTGAGGAGACAATGGCTACGGTCACTGACCAGTATGGTCACTGCTAGGAAGGAAAGCAATGACAAACTACCTTCTTTACAGATGCCAAGAAAATCATGTTGTGTGAAATCATCGATAATCAGAGAAACGGCGTAAATGGGTGCTCCATAGGAGCAGCCTCGCCCGGTAGGGATAGTCATGCGCACCAGGTGACTCCAGACCGTCAACAAGCTACTAGGTGCAACAGATTAATATCATTGAAAGTAGGAACTTGGAACGTTAGAACAATGAATGCAGATGGAAAATTAGAAAACATCACAAAAGAAATGGGGAGAGAGAAGATTAACATATTAGGAGTATCGGAAACGAGATGGAAAGGAGCAGGGATAAGGACAGGAGAGGATTGTAAGATTATTTACTCTGGGGGAGAAGAACAGCAAAGAGGTGTAGCCATTATATTAGATAAGCAAACATCAAATTCTGTCAAAGGATATCATGCTGTGTTAGACAGAGTCCTATTAGTAAAATTAAACGGAAGACCTTTTAAAATAAATGTCATTCAAGTATATGCCCCAACAAGTGAAAGAAGTGAAGAAAGCATAGAGGAATTTTATAATGACGTAGAGTCTGCTTTAAAAAACTGCAAAAAATCAGAAATAAATATCATAATGGGTGATTTCAACGCAAAAATAGGACAGCAGGGCGATGGATGCAGTGTAGGCAACCATGGTTTGGGAGAGAGAAATGAAAGAGGATACAGACTTGTAGAATGGGCAAAAGAACAAGAAATGGTTGTAGGAAGCACCTGGTTTAAACAGCATCCTAGAAGATTATGGACATGGATGAGTCCAGACAGCAGGATTAAAAACCAGATAGATTACATCCTGATTAGCAAAAGGTTTCGAAATGCGTTAACAGTCGTAAAAAACAGTTCCAAATGCAGACTGTTACAGTGATCACAGATTAATTACAGGCAGATTGAGGGTACAGTTAAAGAAAGTCAAGTATACAGCAGGAAACCCTAAATATGACTTGTGCAAATTGAAAACTGACAAAGAAATACAAGATAATTTTAACATAGAAGTAAAGAACAAATTTGATATATTGTCTGATCTAGAGATCCTGTTTCAAGATGTAGATGATCAATGGGAAACGATGAAGAATTCAATCAGTTGCGCAGCAGAAAAAACTATTCCAAAAGTAAAGAAAGTGGGCCGTAAGACATGGATGACTGAAGAAATGTTACAACTAATGAAAACAATAAGACAGAACAAAAATAATCCTGCCAAATATGAAGAAATTCACAGAAAAGTGAGAACCTTATGTAAGGAGGCAAAAGAAACATGGCTTGAGAAAAATTGCAGAGAAATTGAAAAACAACACAACAGTAACAATGCGAAACTAATGCACAAAAGAATTCAGGAGCTTACTAATCAAAGAACACGTACATCAGCAGGCTGCCTAAAGACAAAAGATGGAAGAGTCATAGTAGAAAAAGATCAGATCTTACATGAATGGTCAGATTATGTGAAAAACCTTTATGACGATAACAGAGACGCACAGTATGATGTCCAAAATAATAATGAAGGACCAGCAATTTTAAAGATGGAGGTTCAGAATGCACTTAACCATATGAAATCTGGCAAGACCCCCGGTTCAGACAGCGTCACATCAGAAATGATTAATGCTTTAGAAGAATATGGAATAGATAAAGTCACCAGTCTGCTTAATACAATATATGATACTGGAAATATACCTCAGGAGTTATGTAATTCTGTATTTATTGCAATCCCAAAGAAATCAGGAGCCTTGGAATGTGATCAACATCGAACAATTAGTATAATGAGTCACATCACGAAGATTTTGCTAAGAATTATCATGCAAAGAGTTAGGAGGAAAATACAACCTGAAATAGGAGAAGAACAATGTGGGTTTGTGGAAGGCAAGGGTACAGTAAATGCTGTGTATATACTGAGAAATCAGTTGTGCAGCAGAAAAAACTATTCCAAAAGTAAAGAAAGTGGGCCGTAAGACATGGATGACTGAAGAAATTTTACAACTAATGGAAACAAGAAGACAGAACAAAAATAATCCTGCCAAATATGAAGAAATTCACAGAAAAGTCAGAACCTTATGTAAGGAGGCTAAAGAAACATGGCTTGAGAAAAATTGCAGAGAAATTGAAAAACAACACAACAGTAAAAATGCGAAACTAATGCACAAAAGAATTCAGGAGATTACTAATCAAAGAACACGTACATCAGCAGGTGCCTAAAGACAAAAGATGGAAGTGTCATAATAGAAAAAGATCAGATTTTACATGTATGGTCAGATTACGTGAAAACCCTTTATGACGATAACAGAGACGAACAATATATTGTTCAAAATAACAATAAAGGGCCAGCAATTTTGAAGACGGAGGTTCAGAATGCTCTTAATCATATGAAATCTGGCAAAACCCCCGGTCCAGACAGCGTCAAAACAGAAATGATTAATGCTTTAGAAGAATATGGAATAGATAAAGTTACCAGTCTGCTTAATACAATATATGATACTGGAAATATACCTCATGAGTTATGTAATTCTGTATTTATTGCAATCCCAAAGAAATCAGGAGCCTTGGAATGTGATCGACATCGAACAATTAGTATAATGAGTCACATCACGAGGATTTTGCTAAGAATTATCATGCAAAGAGTTAGGAGGAAAATACAACCTGAAACAGGAGAAGAACAATGTGGGTTTGTAGTAGGCAAGGGTACAGTAAATACTGTATATATACTGAGAACCGTAATCGAACGTTCTATAGAAGTAAACAAAGATCTACGCCTTTGCTTTATTGACTACACAAAGGCTTTTCGTAAAGTGAGACATGTCAACATGATAAGGATGCTTGAAGATCTTCAAATTGATGGGAAAGACCTTAGATTTGTAAAAAAAACATATATTGGAAACAACAAGCTGCCATAAGAGTTGATAATGAAGTAAGCCAATATCAGCCTATTAAAAGGGGTGTGAGACAGGGATGTGTAATGTCTCCAGATCTGTTTTCCCTGTACAGTGAAAATATTTTCAGAAATATTGAAAATATGGAAGGAATCAACATTGGGGGACGTTGCATCAATAACATTAGATATGCAGATGATACAGTCTTGATTGCAGACAATGAACAGGACCTGCAAAATTTAGTAGATGCGGTTGTTACACACAGTGAACAACAAGGGTTAGAATTACATTGTAAAAAGACACAGATTATGGTCGTCACTAGGAAGAACGAAATACCACAGTGTATTATACAAGTAAATGGGAATATTCTTCAACAAGTGAATAGGTACAATTATCTCGGAACAGTAATAACATCTGATGGGAGATGCCTTGAAGAGATTAGAACAAGAATCGCCTTGGCAAAAGTAGCCTTTAGCAAGATGAAAAACATACTGACCAATAAAAAGATGTCAATTGAAACGAGAAAAAGAGTGTTGAGATGCTACATAGAACCTGTACTTTTATATGGATGTGAAGCTTGGACAATGAGCAGCCAGGCTGAAAAACATCTGATGGCTGTAGAAATGTGGTTTCTGAGGAAAATGCAAAGAATACCATGGACAGCCAGAAAGACCAATGAACAAGTCCTTCAAGAAACAAATGAAGATCGTAAACTGATCAGAGACATTAGACGTAGAGAGTCACAATATTTTGGGCATGTTATGAGAAGAAATGATTTGGAGAACTTGGTGACAACTGTAAGATCGAGAGGAACAGACTAAGGGGAAGACCTAGAAACAAGTATCTGGATGGCTTGGCCTTGTGGCATGGTCGAGACAGTAACACGAAACTGATCCACGACTCTGTTGATCGAGTGAGATGGCAGAACATGACCGCCCACGCTTACCGGCATGGCACATGATGGATGGATGGATGGATGGATACTGAGAAACATAATCGAACGTTCTATAGAAGTAAACAAAGATCTACGCCTTTGCTTTATTGACTACACAAAGGCTTTTCATAAAGTGAGACATGTCAACATGATAAGGATGCTTGAAGATCTACAAATTGATGGAAAAGATCTTAGACTTGTAAAAAACATATATTGGAAACAACAAGCTGCCATAAGAGTTGATAATGAAGTAAGCCAATATCAGCCTATTAAAAGGGGTGTGAGACAGGGATGTGTAATGTCTCCAGATCTGTTTTCCCTGTACAGTGAAAGTATTTTCAGAAATATTGAAAATATGGAAGGAATCAACATTGGGGGACGATGCATCAATAACATTAGATATGCAGATGATACAGTCTTGATTGCAGACAATGAACAGGACCACCAAAATTTAGTAGATACGATTGTTACACACAGTGAACAACTAGGGTTAGAATTAAATTGTAAAAAGACACAGATTATGGTCGTCACTAGGAATGACGAAATACCACAATGTAATATACAAGTAAATGGGAATATTCTTCAACAAGTGAGCAGGTACAATTATCTCGGAACAGTAATAACATCTGATGGGAGATGCCTTGAAGAGATTAGAACAAGAATCGCCATGGCAAAAGTAGCCTTTAGCAAGATGAAAAACATATTGACCAATAAAAAGATGTCAATTGAAACGAGAAAAAGAGTGTTGAGATGCTACATTGAACCTGTACTTTTATATGGATGTGAAGCGTGGACAATGAGCAGTCAGGCTGAAAAACATCTGATGGCTGTAGAGATGTGGTTTCTGAGGAAAATGCAAAGAATACTATGGACAGCCAGAAAGAACAATGAAGATCGTAAATTGATTAGAGAAATTAGACTTAGACAGTCAGAATTTTTTGGGCATGTTATGAGAAGAAATTGATTGGAGAATTTGGTGACAACTGGTAAGATCGAGGGGAACAGACCAAGGGGAAGACCTAGAAGCAAGTACCTGGATGGCTTGGCCTTGTGGCATGGTCGAGACAGAAACATGGAGCTGATCCACGACTCTGGTGATCGAGTGAGATGGCAGAACATGACCGCCCACGCTTACCGGCATGGCACATGATGGATGGATGGATGGAGATGGACACAGACTCTCTCTACTTAGCGCTTAGCAAACCGATTCTAGCACAGACCGTCAGACCGGAGCTTCAGGAAGAATTTTATAGAGACTATAGCTCCTGGTTCCCGTCTGAGGTCTGTGCTAGCCATCAACGGGAATATATTAGGAGTAGGGGAGATGTACCAAACTGTGACGCGTGTAAGGCTAAGCGAGTCTTCGTTAAAAGAACCCTCGGTTTATTTAAGTTAGAGTATGAGGGATCGGGAATGGTCTCCTTATGCAGCAAGACCTATCACTGCTTTGGAGACTATACCAAGACCAGCACGAAAGGGCTGACAAAACAGCACAACACGCATCTAGACAGAGAAGTTTTTCTAAACGTACTTGACACCCAGACAGCGAC
Source organism: Cepaea hortensis (assembly GCA_963921405.1). NCBI lineage: Eukaryota > Metazoa > Mollusca > Gastropoda > Stylommatophora > Helicidae > Cepaea > Cepaea hortensis. The sequence goes on from OY992876.1 coordinate 415,465,667, forward strand.
GGGAGGGACAAATATAGGATTTAAGACACAGGATTCCTCTGTTTACATCATCAACACAGAGAGGCTTTATCATACTTCAACATCAAAAGAAAAGTACACGAAGACAATTATACCACGTCACCTCTAGATGTATAAGTGTAAATATGTACCATAATATGTAAATACTCCTTTTCCTAATTTTCCCCTACCTTTTTCTGCTTTTTGCGCTATTACAAATATGGTGTACTGTGAAAATAAAAGACTCAGGGTGGTCATATGTGTGTGCTTTCCTTGTGACTTGTCTATATCATTGAAAAATAAAAGACTGTCACTGCTGTGTAAAGTCAAATGTTTTCGTTGAGTGCTATTGAAAAAATATTGAATATTATGAAGACAATGTTTGAATGGAAAAATAAAAGTTATGAAACGATAAAATATTTTGTTTTGTTGGTTTATTCAGTGGTATGCTAGACATGTGTTCCCTTGTTTATTTATGTTGTCGTCTTTCTTGTTTATTCATGTTGTCGTCTTTCTTGTTTATTCGTGTTGTCATCTTTCATGGTGCACGAGGATGTTTCTTCATGTTGATTGTAGCTGTGGAATATACTATGGAAAAAATGATCTGCCAGAGGTAGCACAGAAATACCACATAGAAACAAACCAAAATAACGCAAATTTTCTTTTTCCTTCATTTGTTATTTTCAAAACTTTATACATATTGATTATTCAGATAATTGTTTGGGTCTCCTGTGGGCTGTCATCTGATCTTAGTAGACACACACCTGACTGTCGGATACACATCTGGGGCTGATCACACATCTGGAATACATCTGGGGATGCTCACACGTCTGCTTCTGTAGACTCTTTTGACTTGGGTATCTTCGTTTAGTACCCTTTTTGACTTGACCTTTCTTTCTTCGGTTAGTGTCTTGTTTACTGACTTGAATAGGTTGCTGCTTAAGTCTATGAAAGTCTTTTAGGATCTCGCGATGCAGAGCTATCAGCTGTTCATATTCTTGACGAGTAAATGTCATTCCCAATGGGGCAGGAAACCTGTTCTCGGATTCACCAAAGAATCGACGGATGTGTAACTTGGTCATTCCTCTGTAGGATGAGACAAATACGGCCTTGATGCCATCACCTACTCGTCTAACAATGTCACCATTACGAGTCAGGTAGACCCAGTTAGTTGTGTTGCGTTCTGTAGTCATATTCAGAATGAGCTAATGATACCGGTGTTTGGTTTATATACTAGGGGGTAAACTGGTTATAGCGTCTCAGCTGCATTACGTATGGCGTGACTAGGCGACGTACTAGTCGATCGTTGACCCATTGCTTGTTTGAGAAGGGATGGAAAATGCGGGTCATGCTTGCCCCACGACTTTTCATCAGGATGAAATAGATAGCGTAGAGACCACAGGCGGTGCTTAACACATCTTGTAAGATACGGATATTATACATGAGCGGTGTGTCTGAATGATGGTCAATAAAATTGTACAGGTCACTATGTAAAGGCGGCAGCCCAAATGAGTCAAAGTACTCGCATTTCCCTGACCCGGCGTAGTACATGGCGACCCAGGGGGAACATGGTTTATAGCTAGGGTCAGTGTTTACAATAAACGACGCTGGTCTGCTTCTATCCAGATGTCGGGGTAGCTTATCTCGAGCGCACATTCTGACCTGTAGTCGACGAGCATACATATCAGCTAGTAGTATTCTGGTAATTTGTTGCGCGTTCATTATGAAGCGTAATCTGTTAGCACTTGTCTGGTCTTGGAGACTTCAATTATCCCGTCGTGCTCGGCATAGACGATGACTTGTAATGGCTCTGGGGTGGGTGTGTTGAACTTAAATTCCAGTGTTAAAGGACCCGTCCTTGGCATCTCAAACTGGTCTCCGTCCAGTAAACTGGGACTCAGATCAAAGGCTTACAGTGTATAGCCATACTTGAATTGATTATAGTCAATTGAGTTGCCGGCGTCTTTGCCTACTAGACCCATGGCTAGGTTAGCACCAAAATACGCTCGCACGTATTGGTTGCGCTCAAAGTCCACGGTCAGAGGTTTGCTGGTGGCAGCTCGACCGTCGACGGTTACGTTCAGGTACGTCAGACCAAATGTTTGAAAATTATACGGTTTATAGCTTTAGGAACCGTTGAAAGCTGCTGATGTAACAAGTCCAATCACGACGCGAGTGGGTGTTTGACTCATAAACAGATTGTCTTTGTGTGAGATAACATACCCTGGGGGATAGCTAACGTTTTTAGCACCACACGTTTGAACGGGAATTTTGCGTTGGCTCTCATCAAGGCTTTCTCGTGGGCGAGCGCGATGGACGCATTCAGTCTGGCTTGACGAACCACCATCGTGGCATTGGTTATAATAGATGAATAACCAAGCGCCCCGTCCGGGGCCAAGAGGTTAAAGGTGGCCTTGGACGGAGTCAGCTTAATTTTCACATCCACACCGTTTATCATGTAACGGTCTTGCACAAAAATATCGGCGTGTAGTCGACCCATCATATCTATTTCTTGACTCTCGCTGGCTAGTTGACGACGTGTTCTTAGTCCCTTGTTGTTTTCGCCTTGTGTGTCATCGAGGAATTTGACCGTGTCATAGTAATAGAGGGCGTCTGAGAGATCACTCTTTTTGGGTTCTTCCCCATGGTTCAACGACGCTTCCAAGTAGGCTCTATACGGATACGTATTTTCACTAGGGGTGATTAGCGTGTCGTTGAGTGAGACGTCCACTTGAGAAAATAAACTGTGTAGGTAATAGTTGACAGGAGCGACATCGGCCGTGGGTGGTAGTTTGTCACCGTTGGGTAGTGTGACTTTAGCTCTGACGTGTAAGAAAGTGTTAAACAGATCCAGATACTCTTCACTGCCACCAGAGATGGCAAATTCTATAGGTGCGCCCGGGGCTAGCGAGGCTGTAGGGTGTATCTCCAGAAACTGGCCCTCTTCCACGGCGGTCTGCGTGGGTGGTACACTAAATAGATCCAGACCAGAATGAAGACACTCGCAGGAATGAGGGTGAATCAGAGCCATTATGCAAAGATATCCGAGTGCTGCTGCTTCTTCTTATGAGCTCGACGATGTGCGGGGGTCAGTTTTATATGTTTACTGGGCTCACTAGGTGGAGCTGCACGTCTCTTTCTCCTAATACCGCTACCCGATTGGCTAACGTGGTTGACAGCTTCTTGCAGTAGACGCTGACCGGCTTGCTTGGCATACACTTTGAAGGAATCCCCAACATTTCTACCAGCCAAAGCATCTTGGGCCTCTCACAGACCCGTCCCGAGACCTTCTCTGAGTAGGGCCTTACCACCAGTCTTTAGCCAGGTTAGAATCGTGCGACCGCGTTCACTGAAGAAACTGCCGATGCCACGTCCTCTCTGACTCCGACCACCCAAAAGACCGGCATGCCATGTCCAGCTTGGTTACAGTAAAAGTCTTCGTACAGTCTGGGATATCGACGTAACGCCACGTATGTCATTATTCTAGATCTGATCTCTGCCGAATTCGAAAATGTAACGTCAGCACTGAAGTCCCGGAAATGAATGAGACGTTTGTGCCCGTATCTGTGGATAAAAGGATTTTCACCGTGTCGAAGGAGTACCGACTCAGCGGTACGTAATGAGGTTTGTCGTAGGCGCGATACACCGAAGCCGACAGCGGACTCATGATAGGAACCGTTCTCAGTAATGGAACCATCACGTTTCCGACTGGTCTCGCTGCTATGAGTTCGCAGTAGACGTAGATATTTTGCAGGTCGTTATTCAGGTCTATCACCACTTAGCCTTCCATTAATGGGTTGACATGGGATATCTTCGAGGAGTGACGTCCTAATATATCTTTCAGCTTTTCGCTAAACATAGCCACGGCCCCCGCTTCAAATATTTTCACGATGATTTTTTTTAGGTATTGTCGAAATAGAATCTGATTCGCGGCTGGGCGTCCACCTACGACTCTTTCATTATCCGATTCAGCTCCGCTATAAACGCGTCTGGTGAGCTGTATAGGCCTGGGGGACACAGTTTTCTGGAATTTCCTCTGGTGGGTGAATTGTATCTTATCCACACTTCATGCTCTAGCACATTGCAGTAGTAGTTGGGAAATTGAATTTTGGCCAGACCCACTTCGTAATGCTGATTCACCTCAATAGTCTGCGGTAACTTGACGAAATAGTGACCTGGAGTGTTCTTGGGAAACATGTTGGGCGAACTATTGCTCGGTAATATCACGTAGAAACTCATAATTTAGGGTTTGGTAGCATGTAACCCAGACAACTGCTTAGCAGAGCGATCCACAACTTGCCTTCGGCTGCGTTGACACTGTCTCGAGACAGATTGAATAGTGATACGCCAATGACGATGTATATAACGATCAGCTGACAGAAAAAGACAATCTCTAGCCGCGGCACTCGCCGACCAAACATGCACCAGACCGAGTTTCTTTCTCCTTCTGTGGTATTTTGTGAGTTAGTTTCCACGTTAGTTTCTTCATTAGTATCTGGTTAGGTCTGAGACCCAACTGTTGAATGACTTGGGATACCCGAACCACTTGACTAAGTACTCTTTACTACCTCGCCTGGGTCTTTCTTGTAAAACTGATTCGACGCGATACACTTGCTTGTCTCCGACTAGTTGTATTTCTTCTCGGTAGAATGAGCCTTGAGGTTCCTCCCCCGAATCGTCCTTTAGCACATACGTCACCGGACTGGTCTTCTGTCCACGAGGGTGTATACCCATTTTTAAAAGATTGTTTGGGTTGAGCCAGTCGGGCTCGATCGCCGGGTGTAAAATACACTTTTCTGTCGAAAGTCTTCTGATACAGGTTATTCCACACCTCGTTTTGATTCGTATAGTTGACTTGCGTGGGCGCCATGCGAATACTTCTGTTATACGAGATGTTGTAGTTTCGGATGAGTTTATCTATCACGTCGACATAGCGACGTTTATTGGACTTGGTGAAATAGCTCCACATTTTTTCTTTCAGGGCTCGATTGAATCTTTCCACTCTCGCGGCTTTCACATCTTCATTCTCAGTGGTAAAGAAATGCACACCTCGATCTTTCAGAAAGTTTAAAAAAGCCGGTTGACAAATTCCGATTCTTTATCCGTCTGAAAATTTATAGGTTGTCTATCAGCAAACATTTTACTCACGGCGTCCACTAGCTCTTTCCCTGTTTTCTTCTTGATCGGGATGGCCCAAGCATATTTACTAAACACATCGAGACACGTCACTATGTACGACATACCGTCATTGTATCTTTGTAATTTTCTCATATCTATCAAGTCGGCTTGAAATTGTTGATTTATACCACCGGTTATGGTTTGCGTATCTGGAAACGACGGCGGATCGGTTTATGCAAAGTATACGTATCCTGATGTCGTAGCCATGTCTCTACCTTCTTTAATTTGGTATTCCGTAGGCTCCGGGTTTCTGAGGGTCGTAGTAATATTTTCTTATTTGCTAGGCCATTTTTCCCACTTGGGTCTAGGTATCCTACTCTTCTTTTTGCTTCGCCTGAGTCTGTAAGGTGGTGTTGTCTCGACTGTTTGTTCGACTACTTGACTTTAAGCCGGTTGAATAGGTGTTGGTTGAGTTTTAGCCAGTGTCGGTTGAAGAGGTGTCTCGGCTACTGATGCCGGTAAAGTGCTGACTTCGGGTTTTTGTTCCTTGATATCCATTGTCCCTAATGGTTTATGTCTGTACTACTCAAGTCGATTCAGATATCGCTTCAAAATTCTGTTGATACACGCGGGCTTTTTCCCGAGGTGGTAGATCTTCGTTATCCAGGACATGTTGCATTTGCTGATCCAAGCCGCGCAAGTTATCTGTTAATGTGTCGGATGGTTTGTAGGGTTTTTCCAACATCCGGGGATCGATCAAGATCCTTTTCTTCATTATAAGCCCACTATTTTTTTCAATACGTTGAAAATAGGACCTAATAAAGCGCCTATGAAACCACCTTGATGCCAGATTTGTTTCCTCTTCTTTATAGATAGCTTCTTACGCGAGAGCGCTCTCAGACTGTTCTTGTGTCAACGCAATCGTCTCTTCTGAGCCAGTGTCAGTGGAACATTACCTTTTAACACATTGTGACAGCACTCACATATTGATTGGACGAGGTCAGGGGTGCCGATTTAATTACGGTTTTCACGTCACCCGGCTTCGCCTCGCCCAGAAATCGCAGCATGGCCCCGTGCCGTTTTATTCGGTGGGACATTTTATTTAGGCACGTAAACGACATGCCGCTGATCTGGAAAAATATGACTTCGTAAGCGGAGCTGATCCGGTGTTTCCTGTCGAAGGTCAAACAGAAAATAACCGTGTGGAGTCACTGTCGCGTCCTTAAAACTCTCTTGGACAAATCACACTCGGCCTGGATACATCTGTTTGGCCAGGTTGGTAATCTGAGACCCGTCACGTGGGTTCTTAAATACCACTAGGTAATGTGAATTCAGACTAATGGTTCTCTGCTCTTTATTCTTCCCAAAGAAATTATGGACTATATACATGACACTAAGGTTGCGATAATGACTACCTTTCGTAAATAGTTTAGTCACTCTATCATCTGTCTCGGACATTAGGTCATCTATTACCACTAGCCGACGTCTATCACATGTCCACTGCTCCATATCCGGCAAGCCTTCATTAAATTGAATGCCTTTCATAGTCTCATACATTGATTGCCATTCTCCATAACACCATATAATCTCCTCTGGAATCGGATTGACCATGTCTGATAAATGAGAAAGAAACATTTGCACAAAGACGGATTTTACACACCCCGTTGGTCCCGCAATCAAAGCCGTAAAAGGATGTTTCCAGCTCGGATCCATGACTAATATTAATCATCTACCCGCTCGACCATGTATTTTATGGGACTCGAACCCGCCGCGCCGCCGCCCGCCGCCGCACCGCCACCTCCGCCCGCCCGGGACCGGAAATAGTCATCACGACAACCGGAACCAAGAAAATAACCTCCAAGTTCAAATATTTACGTCAACGCCAAGTTCAAATATTGAGGTCAATTGAGGGCCGTTTTATGACAAAACAAGATGGCCGGATAACCCAGTAAAGAAGGATTTATTGGGAGTTTGAAACCCCAAATAATAATTAAATACCGCCTAAATAACTACTATAGTGATGGGGCAACGTTATATAGTCAATTTTTTTTTCGCATATCCTTTACAGGACATCGCTGTCAACAGCAGCATCTTTCAGCTGTCTGTTGATTTCCTGGCAAGTTTACGCTCAGTAGTTTGCCATTGCTTTCTGAGCGGCCGGCTGAGTGTCCCGCAAGTCACAAGCGGGGGACGAACCGCTCCCAGCTCGCTCCCGCCATGAGACTCTGCGTGACAAACGGGATTACGGAGAAAGTGCTGTAACCCCTCAGCCAGAGAGACCGGCATATAGTCAATAGATGGGCGAAATATCTGGAAGCGCTGTATGATGATAGGAGACCGGATATAAATATTCAAAACAATGGTGAGGCCCACGAATACTTGCAGCGGATGTCGAATATGCACAACATTGCATGAAGAAAGGAAATTCACCCGGTGCAGACAACATTATATTGGACGAAGTTGGCACTATATGATTTTGGAATCGACATATTGACAACATTCCTAAATGACATCTACACTAGTGGGTACATTCCTAGTGACCTATTAACACCCATATTATAGTTTTGCCAAAGAAACCAGGCTCTCTAGAATGCGAAGAGCAACGCACAATAAGTAGTATGAGTTACATAACAAAGCTGTTTTTTTTAAATATCCTATTTACAGGACATCGCTGTCAACACCAACATTCTACTGCTGTTGGTGATGACTTTGCAACTTATACGTTCACTAGTTTGCCATTACGTTCTGAACAACCGGCTCCCATACCAACACATTAAAACCCAGCGCAATGCGGTCTGCTGCCAAATGGGTCGCAGCTGTGTTTCGAACGCATGTAAGCGGGCTTACAAATCGCGTCCGTAATTCCTTAGCCACGGAGGCCGGCAACAAAGCTGTTACTGCGAATAATTATGAAAATAATTAGACACAAGATTAAACCAGACATCAGTGAGGAACAGTGTGGATTTGTGGAGGAAAAGGGCAAAAATAAAGCTAAATATACATTCTTTTGACACCATTAAAAAGCGCTATAGAAGTAAAAACAGATCTGGACTTATGCTTCATAGACTATACAAAAGTATTTGACAATGTGAAACACGATGAGAGAACAATGTGGCTTGGGGGCGCCCCTGCGGAGGGAGTGTGGTATTCATTTCTGATATACGCCTGCTTTTTCTGGATAATTATTAAATATATTTATATTTCATTTAAGACTTTTATTAATTAATTACGAGTACATTTACGCCAGCCGGTCTCTCTGGCCGAGGGGTTACACGACTTTCTCCGTAATCCCGTTTATCCACGCAGGGTCTCGCAGCTCGCGAGAATTGGAAGCGGTTCGACCCGCGCTGGTGACTTGCGGGACAATGAGCCGACCGCTCAGAAAGCAATGGCAAACAACTGAGCGTAATCATGCCAAGAGTTCAACAATCAGCTGACAGACGTTGATGTTGACAGCGATGTTCTGTAAAAGGATATGCGAAATAAAAAACAAAACAACACATTTACGCCAACTGTCTCGTTAAACATTTGGCTAGAAGATACAACGGTTTTAAGAAGAAGATTATAGTATAAAATACAGTAGAATGAAGCATCACAGATCGAAAAACACAGTAAGGATATTAATTATGACATAAAGATGTACGCTCGTGGAATACTACAATAAATCAACTCAGTAAGCACAGCTGAAAAACTCTGCAAGTATTTCTATCAAACAATGCCAACAATGACATATAACACCACAGAATATCTATCACCAAACTGAACACGGTGGGCCCTTTTCCACACCATGAGGCCTGTAGATATATGGAGTTGTCATACATTTGTGTAGACCAATCAGCGGTGAATGAGTGACGTGCGATATTTCACCACCCACATATACATCACCGAACATTTCCAGGCACATATTTTAGTCTAGAGCGAGTGATCTCAGAGCCCAGGACAATCCATACAATAACTGCTAGAATGGGGAATCAAAGACATGACCATTGCACTACCGCGGCTCGTAAAGGAAGTAAAAGCGATCGATGCCATATTGAACACGTCATTCATCGACTTATGATTGGCTTATACTATTTGACGAGAGCACCATAAACCCATTACGCCACAAAGTGTGGCAAATTGTCTTTTACTTCATGTATACTGAAATAGAAAGTGTGGAAGTACATGACCAATAAATATTAAACTTTTAAACCAATGTGGACATGTATTGAGTGACGTAAATCTGTACCAGAGATAAGAGAAACACACACGTCCTTTAAGCGGTAGCCGCTGACATTCCGATAGCAAATATTCTCGTTGTTATAAGAAATGGATTCACACGTATGTTTCCTTGGTCAATTGAAGACCAGTCTTGTAATCACCCACAGACCAGCAAGTATTGTCAGCGATATTCTACCTCTCACACACAGGTCCTGGTTTTATCTTAAATACCGCCCAGTCGAGTGGCCGGTAACATGCCGAGTCATTTATCTGATCTGGGTAACTGATGTGTCACAATCGCCAATTGGTCTAGAATGTTCGCTCATCAATAATATATAATTGAGGAATGGTGGTGCCGTGATATACTCATTTCATCTGATAATTGTACACACACACACACAGACAATCCTTATGGAATTGATACTGTAATTATTTCCCGTTTGAAATCCCTCAGTAATGCATCATTCTTGCCCAACTCATACATATTTGAGTGATCATGGATGCTTGATATTTCTCGATGATTGTTAACATTGTCAATTCAATGCTGCATGAGTTAAACTCGCCTGCCTGTAGGCTTAATACAATATGTGTTTGGCACAGGAGTTCGTTACAACTGACTTTCACCGTTGGCATAGCTATTACACAGTGCCATTATTTCTGTAATCGTCCGTATAGAGTTTTCATTGTCCGTTTCTATCGCTGCTGAAATGTTCTCAAAATATAATTGGACATGTTAGTCTATAGTTGCCATCGTTTGACTGTCATTGCTGTTATGGAGTCTCTATTATCTGGCTTTCATTGCTGGTAGTTAGTGTCAATTGTTGGAGAAAGTCACTTCTTGTAGAAAGGTTGAAGGTCGTCAATCCTATGGTTGATAACAACACGTGTGGGAAGACACCATTAAGAGATAGACAAACGGCCGTCTGATACAGTGTACTACTACTGCAAGTGACATATCAGTATTTCATAATTGTAGGGACGGCATTTCACTCAAATGTAAAGCAATCGACACAGTATAAAAATGTCCTAAAATTATTATTTGTATATCACACAATATCAGGCTAACAGGCACTAACATTTCCCTAGGTTTATTCCTTGAACTATATATTAATCTTGAAGAAACCAAGGTTAGAAGGAAAAAAAAAAACAACGCTACAGTAGTCAAGAAAAATAACAGAAATTAAACATCTAGAAATAAAGAAGTAAAGAAAGATGATAGAAAGAAGTAAAGACATATATAAAATAAGAAATAAAGAAGTAAGCAGTTATATAGGCAGATGTGAGATCGCACTTGCGAGCCGTCTGAAGCCGCCTTCTTTAGCCATATTATTTAATGGATTTGAATGCATAAACAGGATTCTTCAAATTCAAATTTCCCGCGCTAAGAGAGATAACTCGCTTTGATAACCGACCTAATGTATGTGTAGTAATAGTTATTAATTATTATATTTTGTAAAATTGTGTGATTAAAAATAATATTTCTTAAATTTTATGCGAGCTTTGTATGGTTAAGGTTTGGGTTCGGGTTAGGGATAAGGTAGGTTTACGGATTACGGGTTAGGGTTAGGGTCTGTCAGTGTAAATTATCCTATACTGTACTGCAAAATATATCCGTAACAAAGTTTAGATATTAATGGATAAAAAACAAACAAACACACACACACATATTACATAATTATTCCTGTTAAAATACTAACATATAAGGTTAGGTAAATCTAAATGCCCATGCACATTTGCTCATTAAATACTAGACTATATTCATAACACATAAATGACAAAATATTTCTTGATTAGTAGTTAACTTAGTATTGATTGAATTTAGTATAGTAGAGGTTATTAATTTGCTTTATTACATGCTACACATCTATATTTCGCATTAAATTAAGTCAATCAACTAAGTGTTCGTTGTAGGCTATGTCCATTATTAAAATAAGAATGATTATCTTAAGTGTTTTAACGAATAATATTAACAAAGATACTGACTTTAAGTCATGTATTTCATTTTACTGACACATTTCCACAATAATCGCATTGACGTGCCCACTCACATAACAATGTTTGTATTCCAACACAGCGTGTGTGAACACCTGAATGTTGCGTACACAGCGAAAACATCAGAAAGAGGCAGTCAACATTCCCAAATCATGATATGGAAAGATACATTACAGAAATTTCAGATGTCACCATAGTTGGCATATTTTGCTGGAGAACGAAGGCTTTTGTAACAGATGAACATCAATGCGTGATGATAAAGCAACAGAGGCTGATTATATGTACAGTGCATGTTTCCAATGTTAGCACATTCCAGCTGCCAAGTAACAACGATTATGTCTGGACACATTATCATCATATGAGCATCATTTACTATCTTAGTCCAGTTTACATATTTCATTGATGATTATTCTCGTCTAAACTGATTTTATGCTCAATAACCTCCACCATTCCATTCAAGTTTGGAGTCCACCACAGCATGCCATTTTCTGTATATATAATTACACTCGCCAATGTATGCGCACTCACACACACATACACAAGCACACACACACATAATACACACTTCATGTCTCAAGCGAGAGCAAGACTAGTGCCTGGCGACAGAAATGCCCTCTACAAATTATTAGAACAACCAACACTGTAGAAAGTGTAAATGACATAGTAAACAAAGTACAAGCATAAGCGAGCGCGTGGCTGGTGTAGTGGATATTTAGTTTATTAGATGCGATGGACCGTTCCCTTATTTGATGCAGACATGTTATCTTACTCTGTTAAAAAGACTAGTTCCTATTTACGTCGGTATTACTATACATAACTGCCCAGGCTTATGCCCTGGAGAGGCCACTTCAGCATCGCGTAACAGCGGTGACACAACACGGGAAGCAGCAGTTACCGAATATGTCTTAATGCTCGATTGGCGTAGAGCAAGAGGCCAGGGGTGGCTTCTGACAGTGGTAGAGATCAGTGTATCTCACTAGACAGCTACCGCCCGCCAGTGTTGCTATTTTGAAATAAATTTAGTGCTTTTTCAAGTCACTCAGTGCCAACATTTTGCATTTAGCGCGGCCGCGCAAATTTAGTGCTTCACAATAATTTTTTTGGAGTGCTTTTTGGTGCTTTTTTGGGGGGAGGGGGGGGGAGGTAAAAATTACTTTAAAAATCATTTTGGGAACCCTAAAAAGTCAAATTTCAACTGAAGCGAGGGAGTAAAACAGTCTTAGTACATTAAAGCGCAATATTCACGTAATTTAACTCCCTTTAATATGATTTAATTAAAGTGAGTGACTGCAACGCGAAGGAAATAAGCAATACGTTAAAAGATTGTTTAAACAAGAATGGACTTGAGTTGCAAAGACTAGTTGCACTCGGCACTGACAATGCATCTGTCATGACAGGTGTAAACAATGGAGTATATACAAAATTAAAATCCGAAGTTCCTCATCTGGTACTAGTTAGGTGTGTATGTCATTCCCTTCAGCTGGCAGTGTCACAGGCTGCAGCTGCTTGTCTGCCCAGGAACATAGAGTTCATGATTGGAGGAACATATAACTGGTTTTATCACTCAAGTCTTCGTCAAGCAAAGTACAGGGAGCTTTTTGCTTCAATAAATGATGGACAACATCCGCTGAAGGTTGGTTAATTAAGTCAGACACGATGGATGTCCATTCAATCTACCATTGTCAGAATATTGCAGCAGTTGGTCGAGCTCAGAACTAATTTTGATATAGCAAGACTCAACGAACGCTTTTATACAGCAGAATTTCTAAATTCTATGTTTAGCGACATGAAAAACTATGTGTATCTCATATTTCTCAAGCATATTCTCGGAGAAGTTCAAAGTGTGAAAAAGAAATTCGAAGCAGATATACAGGATCCAACAAAACTACTCAGCGATCTTGTCCAACTCACAGTTCAAAGATTGCTATTCCTGGGGGAAAAAAATAACAGAAAGTGATGCTATTCAAGATTATTTAGATCCTAATCCCAATCTAGGTTATGAGTTTGAGAAAGAAATAGCAGGCTATCAGGTTCCTGATGAGAAAGAAATGCATGGAAGGTGCATCATGTTATTAATAGAGCTGTTGACATGGAGCGTTTCCGTTCGAGTGTTGCAGTCCTTGACATGTCTTAGTGAAAGTGAAATGTCTACAGCCAATGAAGCCCTGTATATTGGATCTTGCTAAATTGTTTGTAGAATATGCAGCTACTCTCACCCGCATCGATTTCCAGTGGAGAAAACGTCATCATATGCAGTGGACACAGACCTCAGACATACTTAGACTGTGGGCAGAAATAGCCTCATACAGGGATGCCACCGGTGAAAATCCTTTCCAAGATCTTACAGATTTAGCTTTAACTGAGCTCATTTTACCTCATTGTAATGCGGACGTGGAGCGTTTTTCAGTCAGATGAGAGTTATAACATCAAAATTGCGGAACAGACTGAGCATCAAGAGTTTGACAGCTGTTTTGACTATTAGATATGGAATGAAAAGATATGGCAAATGCTGTCATGATTATAAACTACCTAAGGATATTCGACGAAAAAGGAGGCATATACTATGATATACACGTTTCTTTCAATCATCATCATCATCATTGTCACTTGTCGTCTCTGGGGGGTCAGTAGAATCAACAAGTACAATTCAACTTCTCGGTTTCCTGTGTTGGGTCTATTGCCAGACATTTGTCTACACACCCCCTTTCCAGTCTTCTATTCACTATCTCTCTTTCTATTATCACAAGACTATACCCCTCTTCACATTCCTTCAAACCATAACCACACAACACTGTCCTCCTATAAATACTAAAATTATTTATTGAATAAAAAGTGTCATGGGTGTGTATAGAGTGTATGTAAAGACGTTTGGGTTGTGTTCTATCGTGTAGGTGAGATAAGATTGACAGTATACGATCCACATCAGAGTTATCATCACACAACGGCACTATATTGTCACCACAGCACAGAACTGTTTTATTCTCACCCAGTGTAGTTTCTCTCTGACTGATGATGATGATGTCTTCACAATATCCTTGACTTTTGAAATACACTGTATTTTCACAACAGCGTGTTTTTATATATCTAATGTCTTTCCGTGTGAAATCCAATATCATGAACGGGTTTAAAGTCCAGGGAATGTTTATACATCCGATACAATTTAGTGAATTATTGTCTATGGATGGATGACTAATCACAACCCTGCGTATATATTACACTGACACACTTTTTGTATTAAAGTCCAAGAATGTTCTATCCCTCAGAGAAAAATTCTGGCATTACAGTTTGTTTGTATTTATCTTATGGTCATGTGAACCAGATTGCTAGTTCGTTCTATGTGGCGTCGACATATCTTCAGCTGTCAGTATCTTATCAGGACTGACTTATTATGCCGTTACTTTGAACTGGTTGACCGTAGGGTTGATACAGGACTTAAATCTTGAGTATATATCACTGCGCCCAACTATGGTAATGTCCTTCTTTTTATGGGTGTAGCTATTACAATTTCCAGTGCAATGGAATTCAGCTGAGTTCAGTGGAGTTCAGTGGAACCTGTCGAAGATACAATACCTGGTGAGATCACGCTGACTCAGACTTATTAAAAGTGAGAGTAGGCTTAAGGCCATTATCAGCTATTCTTCTATATATTCAGAGAAATGATCTCTGACATATGACATAGGAGTTCTACACATAACGTAAGACTATGTCAAAGAAGAGAAAGTCATAGGGAGGTATAGAAATCCCAGTAACCACCTATACTAGAATCTCCTATCATCGACCTATCCTATATTATAATAGTACTCATACTATCTAGTGCGCTGACACCTTACTCAACCAGCTAAGTTACTTCTCAACAAAATGCGGCCCACACTCGATTTTACGGTCACACACTCAAATACATTATACTCGAGTTCTTCTCTACACCATGAATACCTTATAACTATCCTCGGCTGAATCGGGAATACATATACTCATCAGTATAAATGCTCGTCGGTTTTATCCAACTAGGAACATTGTAAATCCCTTTTTCACCAAAGCACCAAGGATAAATCACCACTTCCTCTCGCGGAAACGTTTCGTAGCACACTCAAGTAAACTAGTCTCTTCCAATCATTTATACTCCGGCTATGTATGACTACTCTAGTATTTTCCACCAGACAGTCCCTGTCCACAATAAAGTCTTTTGATCTACATACAACAGCAGTCTGAATCTTCTTTGATAAACGGACACTCTTCTTTGATAACTATCTTTCCGGGACATCAATGGTGATCCACTCTTTCTCGGGACCACGGACATATGTTTCCGTGACTTCTAAAGACATTTGATCTTTATTTTCCTCACTATGTCTTCGTTGTTCAAAGTGTTGAAAAACTGAGTGATCGTGATGTCCGTACTAATTCAAAGGTTTGATGTTCGTGGGTTTACCGCCCACCGTCTCACCATCAAACACGCAAACACGCGGTATCTGTTTTATCGCCGAACTAAGTCCTTGTGATCCGGGAGTCAATAACCTGTAGTCACCTTGGGACAAAAGCGATCTATTCCTTTTGATCTTGGGTCAGTAACCGTCAATACAACGATCACTGGCCTTTGTCACTGGCCAATGCCAAACCTGGACAATGACAGAAAAAGAGAAAAGAAAAATCACAACAACAGAAATGAGGTTCCTGAGAAGAATACTCAACGTATCAAGAAGAGATAAGATCAGAAATGAAGAAATCAGGACTAAAGTGGGGGTTAAAGCTGCTCTAGATTTTATTAGAAAGCAGCAAGTCAAATGGTTTGGCCATGCAAGTAGGCTACCAGTCAACAGCATGCCACAACAGGCAATGACGTACAGACCAGATGGAAACAGAGGAAGAGGCCGACCACGTAAACGCTGGACGGAGGGAATAACAGAATCCATGGGAATGTCGATATACGAAGCCCATAACCGGGCACTCTCACGAAGTTTATACTTCACCTCGACACCGCAAGGTACAAGAGGAACATGATGAGAGAGATGAGATGAGACTGGCCTTTGATCCATCAGGAGCGACGCCTCCCAGCCATTTCATGACAATCATCATCATCATCGCAGGAGCAATCACAACAGGAAATAGCTACAGAAACTGAAGAGGAGTTGACTGACTGGGATTTGGCAGATCTGGAATAAACTTCATTCCGATATTCAGTGATAATAATAAATTATAATGTGCTACTTTATAAAATTTTGAATGAATACCGCCAGTGCTTGATTCAGTGCTTTTCAAAAAATATTATTGCAGTTTAGTGCCTTTTTTGCTCGAGAGTAGTTCTGATTAGGATTTGGCAGATCTGGAATACACTTCATTGTATTAAGAAGTGATAATAATAAATTATAATGTGCTACCTTGTTACATTTGTAATAAATACAGTTGGTGCTTTTTTTTTTTTGGTGCTTTCCAAAAAAATATTAGTGCTTTTTAGTGCTTTTTGGGGGTCGATTTTGGTGCTTTTTCATCAAAAGGAGATGGCAACACTGCCGCCTGCCTAAGCTGGGCATCCCCCAATCAAAAAGCTTTCTCGCCACGGTTCATCTGCTCCTGAGGGCGTGTGGTGTTTAGGGACATAATCCTGACACTCGGACCGCAATTTATACACCTAGCAAAAAAAAAAAAAAAAACCGGCCCGAAGGCTGGGGACATGGAAAGTTAGAACCATAACATCTGGCATCTCAAACGATCTAAATGAGATTGTCGATGCCAGGAAAACAACAGTGATAAACAACGAACTACTCAGGCTGGGGATAGAAATTTTCGCTCTGCAAATGACCATACTCTCAGAATCTGGAAACATTAAGGAGAGGGACTTCACTTTCTAAAGGCATGGTAAGCCGTGCGGAGAGACAAGGGAGCATGGAGGTGGATTCGCTATCAGAAACAAGCTGCTATAGTCCATAATACCATCAAGCGATGCCACTGAAATACTACTGAAGCTCCAACTCCAGACAGAAGCAGGCCCCGTTAGTATTATAAGCATTTACGCCCCAACACCAACTGCAACATCAGATTCTAAAGATACGTTTTATGATGACCTTAGCAAAGTGGTTAGTGAAACACCAGAGAAGCAACATCTTTTTATTCTGGGGGATTTCAAAGCCTGGGTTGGCTCCGACCACAAATCTTTGTCTTCATCTCTAGGACAGTTTGGCATTGGGAA
The DNA here is from genome assembly GCA_963921405.1 of Cepaea hortensis. NCBI lineage: Eukaryota > Metazoa > Mollusca > Gastropoda > Stylommatophora > Helicidae > Cepaea > Cepaea hortensis. The sequence continues at coordinate 415,483,155 of OY992876.1, forward strand.
GATCAACGACAACGGACAACGTCTCTTGGAATTCTGCAGCCACCATAATCTGTGCGCAATCAACACCTTATTTACACAAAACCACAACACAAGGTGTCATGGAGGCACCCCAGATCGAAGAACTGGCACCAACTAGACCTGGTGCTCACCAAACGCAGCAATATCCGCAATGTACCCCCGATTTGTATCTATCATAGTGCTGGCTGCGAAACCAACCACTCACTCGTTTCCAGCAAGATGAAGATAAAGCCCAAGAGAATCTTCAGAGGCAGAACAGAAGGAAGACCACGCATCGACATCAGCGGCACCCAAAACAAAGAGAAGGTCAACAATTCGCCAGGCTCTGGCGGAGACTCTGTCTCTCCGTACAAATGGAACTCAGTTATCAGTTGGGGTATCTTCGTTGCACTCCGGACATGTCCATAGGTGCTCAGATCCTCCCCCCCCCCCCCCCAGCATATGCATCAGCGTCCGGTGGCTAATAGTGCCAGTTCTGTGTTGGTTGAAGAGGCGCTTTGTTTTCTCGATGTACCTCTCGCGTCTGGCTGTGCCGATTCTTACTCCCAGGTCTTTCATCCTGGACAGCGATGTGGATTCACTGACGTCAAAATCCTCTGTTCTCGCCAAATCTTTAAGGACGTTAATAACATCGGCACGATCCATGGGCTGGCCATCTACAGGGGGTGCAGAGCCAGCCAGTTTGTCAGCTCGTTCATTTCCCTCGACTCCCGCATGTCCCGGGACGAAGATGCAGGTGACTTTACGGACAACAGACTTCCGCAGCGATTCAGTCCACTGTCTACGTACAGATCCAGCTTCGACTTACTGAATCATGCTCATTGAATCACTTAGTACACACACGTTGGTATAATGTTGTGATTCCAGCCATATGAAAGCCTGTGTAACTGCCATCAACTCCATCGTCATGCTGCTCGTGGTCATAGAGTGGGCACCACTGGATTCTTGAACGGTTCGGCCCGCTGAACGGGCTGTAAATGCCCACGCACTTCTCTGCTGCTTTACAACAGATCCATCTGTATAGATGAGCACTTCGGGGCTATCTGAGTGTTCATAGATGAGCGCGTTAACCTCTGCATTGACAGCGGCAGGGTTCTGCTCTCTGCACCGTCTGTCGAGTGTGACATTGCAGGAGAAAGTGCACTTAAAGGCTGGAGGCAATGGCACCCATTCCTTGCCGGGGTTGATACTGGTAAGACTGTAGACCTGTCTGACGACATCTTCCGCCCGACCCATCCATGATTTGCCCCTCTTTAGCTTGTCACCCTTTTCTCTGAATATAGCGTCATGCAGAGGGTGCTGCTCATCTGCACTTATTTTTAAGTATGCACGAGCTCTCCAGATCTTGATTCTGTGTCCCATTATCGGGAAGTCAAGGAGGTATCTCATTGCTACACAGCTGGTGTCTCTCGTGCAGCCCAAAATGATGCGCGTGGCTTCGTTTTGTACCTTTTCGAGTCTTCCAATCTGTGTAGGGCTGACAGTGAGGATGGCCAGGGCATACTCGATGCGTGAAAGTACAAGTCCTTGGAACAGAAGTATTAGCAGTCTTTGCTCGATATTGGCAGTCGCCATGACTCTCATTGCTGACAAACCTTTTCGAGCCTTCGTTATGACATAATCGACATGATCTCTGAAGGACAGGCTACGATCAAGCCTCACGCCAAGATATGTCATTGACTGGGTTCTACTCAAACTGCTCCCATCCATTCTTACTGCCGGCAGGTCTGTTTTCACAATATGGTTGTTTAGTGAGAACCATGTAACCGTTGCCTTTGCAGGGTTGACAAGGGCATCGGCATCAGCACACCATGAGGAAATTCGATCTAGTTCGCCCTGCATATCATTGGCAACCGCCTGTCTATCTCGACCCTGTCGATACACGAGGATGTCGTCAACGAATGACCTACCCCTCCCGTCCAACTGTTGTTCAGTGATCGGCACCGTATACACGTTGAATAGTACTGGTGACAGTGGTGAGCCCTGCGGCAATCCTGGACATATCGTTATCGGCTCAGAAGACCAACTCCCGCATCTTAGCACCACCTTCCTTTGGAGCAGAACTGCAGCTATCCATCGTACAAGGTGAGGGTGCAAGTGCTCGAAAGATACTCTGTTATACGCGTCCTCTAAGTCTATGGCGGCCGCACATGTCTCTTCTCTGAACTGAAATCCTTCGTAAACGTCTTGAGCAAAGACAGCCGCATTCAGCCATGACTCTTTGTTGCGTCTGTATCCTCCAAGTGTGGGCGGGAAGCAGTCGAGCTGTTCCAAGTCCCAAGCAAGTCTGTGTGCTACAATTGTTTTCTCCAGTAGCTTGCCAACAGTATTCTGCATCGTAATGATTCTGTAGCCGCTTATCTTGGAATCGTCTTTGTTCGGTTTTGGCAGCGGCAGCAAGTAGCTGTGTAGCCATTCTTCTTTGACCTGACCCCTCTGGATACTGGTGTTGAATTCTCTGGCCAGTTCTTCCATGTCATCATCTGATATCACCAGTAGGTCACCATATCGGATGCCGTCTGGGCCTGTGGCGATGTTAGGTGATTTCTTGAGCATCGCACGCAATATCTCAGCTGTGATTGTCCATTCTTCGTCTGTCCCGACCCCCTCGCACAACTGAGAGAGTGTCGTCGTGGTCCTCTGTCTGGCGGGCTCGTCTTTCTGGTCAGTTTGTTCTATGTAGCGTGCAAGAAGGGCCTTACCTTTATCCGCATCCGACTTTTTCCATGCGAGGTATGTGCCTTGAAAGTCTGGAATACCCCTACGTTGTGCAGCACCGTTCATGCTCTTGTGGAGGCGCCAGAATGTCGTAAGAGATCGCTCGGAGCACACCTTCCTGCAGAACTCGTGCCATTTCTCGGCCTTGGCATGTTTGGCGCAGGATTTGAATAATGTCGTCGTCCTATCGACCTCAGTCTTCAGGTTCGCCAATTCAACCTGTGGCACGTTAGCCTTTCTGGCCTTTTGCCAGTCTTTGACAGCCTGCCTCTTTCCCAGCCATGCCTTCTCGACCTCTCCATTCCACCATGGTGGCTGCAACAATCTTTCTTGTCTCCTGCGGGAGGAAGTTAGTTTTCTTCTTCTGATCTTGCTTATGGCGTCTTGACCAGTGTTGTCGTACGGGAAGGCATTTGTCTTGTTTCTTTGACTCATGGCCCCGTCTTTCTTGATCAGGATGACACAAGGGTAGTGGTCACTATCGTGGTATGCCAGTGTGCCCCACCGGCACCTTGTTGCGATGGTGAGCGACACCAGAGCCAAGTCAATGACGCTGTCAGAGTCACCTGGTCGAGTGGCTATTCTAGTGACCTTCCCATCATTCAAACAGATTAGGGCAGCAGATGCCAGGGCGTCCTCCAGATCTATTCCCTGTCTATTGGTGATGCAATTCCCCCATTGACTGCCTCTGGCATTGAATTCCCCACAGTAGATGATATGCCTTTTATCCATATCGAACAAACTCTGCCATTATCGCACGTCGACCTTCCCATTTCGCGCATACACGTTCACGATTACAAGCTGCACTGGTGTCATTATTCTTAATGCCTGCACTTGCAGGGCATCACTGTTCCAGGAAGACATATCGATCTCAGACACTAGTATGTTGTCGCGGACCAAAATGGCCTTTCCGAGGTGCCGCCTGTTAAAGAATCCCTGAAATCCCGCGACATTGACTGTTCCGTCGCCGAGCTGTGTTTCTTGTAAGACTACAATATCGTTTCCGTACAGTAGTTTTTCAAGAATGGGTCGGCGTTGACTAAATGATGTACAGTTCCAGTACAGTACTCGAACGTGTCCGATGCCCAATCTGTCACATTTTAAACGCCTTCTGCGTGTGCCCGCCCTCTTACCACGCCGTGTTCTTGTCGGTCGTCTGGTCGTCATGTTAGGCTTAACTATCGCCACCGGGCGCCGATGATACGCCGAAGGGAGTCCGGGCGCGCGTGCACGAACTCCGTTGCACGGTCCGAACTCCATTTCACCACGAAAAACACACTTAATCCATACACATTTCAGAAAAAACACGTTCCATTTTACGGGACGAAGACGTTCCCTTGAGCAAGATGGCGGGACAAATGGAACTGCCATCTAGAAATGCAGTCATTTGCGCGACACTATCTACAACACAGCACCATCAACATTTGGCAAGAAGCAAACAAAGTCAGCTGACTGGCTTGAAGCACATTCTGAAGAGATGCTCTGTCGTGGATTTACTTGTAATGTCGTCCCTGGGGTGATGGGAATCACCACCCACATTCTTTTTAACCCCATATCATTATTCTGGAGAATCCACTAGATTCCGTCCACAACACCCCGTCAGTCACTGGATACCTCTCTCTCTCTCTCTCTCTCTCTCTCTCTCTCTCTCTCTCTCTCTCTCTCTCTCTCACACACCACTGGACAATGTCCCCTCTCATTCTTCCCCAAAACAACATACTACACAACTCTAGCTTCTGAAAATTAATAACAAATTAATTTAATGAAGAAAAGTGTATGTATGTGCGAAGTGTATGTGTAGAATGTATGTCGTATACTCTAGTGTGTCTGCAGAATCAGACCGAACAGCTCAGGAGCAAAGACAGATCATCCCGGTAATGGCCACACAACATCACCATAGCTCAGCACACAATGACCTCACCAAACGATGTGTCCCTCCTGCCAGATGTTGACTTCCTCCAGTAGCTTTTTGATAACCCAGATACCTGGTCACCAATCACGGATATAGTCCAATACTGATCCTGAATCGATCACACACAATGTTACTAAATGTCCCTACAGTTCTGAGATTAAACAATCCTTGTAACGTGAAATACGGATCACTGTTACTTGAAACTAAATGGTTCATTTCTAATTGTCCTAGAGTTCACGATTTCACAGTTATCGATTACAGTTCCACAGGAAACTACTAACTAAGGAAAACGCTATGTTCGTTGTTCCTGTTCCTTCTATAATCACTAGTGTTCTTTTTACATGTAGTATGGAAAATTAACTTCACTCAACCCCCGTGAACCCTATCACTAGGAATCATTCCTAGATAATTCTCTGTTTCTGCTCAACAGAGCCATGTTCCTTCAGACCCTCTTGATTATGGGCCCAGTGCAAAAGCCGCTGAATAAAACTTCCTTCACTGAATTAGCCATAATCTTAAACAGCGAATGTTCCATCCTGTTTTCTTCATAACCGAAGTGGAACCTGTGAAAGAGAGAACATACCTGGTGAGAGCAACCCTATACTGAACCCTATTAGATGAGTGCGGCCGACGGCCGCACTCAGATATATTACAGTGAACTAAACTCTGTCATAGGGCAGAGGAGCTCATCACATCGGTCTGAGTTAGGGTAAGACAAGGAAAGACCAAAGGCAAAGTGCAGAACCCCAGTAGACACCCCACTGGAAGATCCCACCATTGGACATTTTCCCTATCCCCCAACCATCCTCAATCTCTCTAAATATCATCCCGCAACACTAGTCTCAACCAGCTGAGCTAATTGACATCTCACACTAGTTACTTTAACAACGCGATTGCCTACTTTCGCCGACACTCCAAGAATACCTAACCACAAAGCAACAACACTATGCTCAAGTCCTAATCTCTATCTATCACTAGACTATCCTACATTACTTCTACCTAAATGCTATCTAGTGAATACTTTATGTAAACCAGCTCTATCCTGAATTTAATCTACACATTGCCATGAAAGACACATGTTCATCAACTTTAATATTAAGTATATAAGGAAGAAACTTTGGATCGACTTAATTTTTAACAAACAGAAGTATATATTCGTAGGTTATAAGATGCGTTTTAAAAAAAATAAAACTTTATTCTATAAAGTTTTTGTGATTGCAAGGGAGGATAAATGTGATTGCTTTGTGACTACTTCTTGCTATCTTCTGGGTGCGCACCCCATTTTTCTGTCTATCCTGTGTTGTTGATGTCGGAGAATATGAGAGGTTGCATAACGCATGACAAGCTTCGAATTTTGTTTATATACCAGCGATTTTGATGAACCTATGTATATATGAAATGAAATATCTAGGTAGATTCCTTATGAATTGTTTTAGAAAATGTAACCTTGTACGGTTATATACATAAACGAAGAAGAAGTATGACTTCACGAAGAACTGTGACCGAATATAGCGGTTGGCTATAAGATATAAGTAGACAAGTGGACTCGTAGGAGTAGAAAGAGTAATAACTAAAGCACACTGGGTTAGTTTAAGATGAGCAAGCGGGTTGGGAGAAATACATTGGGGATAAATAGGTTAGGGATTAAGACTTTTTGGGAAAAGTCTTGTTGAGGGAAGAAAGGAATGTAACAGAGCACCATCTCTGTTAAGAAGTTAATGAGTTAATGGATGGTGTGCAAAATAGGGAAATAGGTTTGTGAACGCGTGAGCACCAGTAGTTATGTATCTAGGGTTGCTCACGCGTTGACGTAAGCAGTCTCCATCTACGGCCCGAGTCGACAAGTAGGGTACGTTTTCATCTGTACCATGTTCTACAAGTTTGATACAAATAAACTCAGATGAATTCTTCGACTTGACTTTGTCGTTTATAGTCAACATCAATTCTGACTGCCTACAGTTGCTTTGGAGTCGTTCTACACTGTTAAAATCTATTTGCTCCTCCTAGGTGTGCACGTACTATCACAAGGCCGCAACCACGACTGCCTTATCATGCATCAATACTCCACCAAGTTTTGCAGAGCCAGCCAATCTGTCCGCCTGTTCATGCCCTAGCACACCGGCATGCCCCGGAGAAAAGATCCAGACGATGCTTGTCACCCATGACTTCCGAAGCGGAGCAAGCCACTCTGCACGAAGCTTGCCTGTCCTCATCCTACTCAGCATGCTTTCTGAGTCAGTTACAATCACGGTGTGTGTGTGTGTGTGTGTGTGTGTGTGTGTGTGTGTGTGTGTGTGTGTGTGTGTGTGTGTGTGTATCGTAATCTCCATCGAGCGGCAAGCTACACTGACCGCCTCCACCTCCATTTTTAAACTAGATGTTGTGGTGTCATATGCAAGGCTCCCCTGCACCAAACGTCGACCATTAGCTTTTACCAAGAACACCCAGGCACTTCTCCTGCCTCTCAACACCAAACCATCTGTGTATATAATCACATCACCCAGGCGAGCATTATCCTGAATTAGTTGCTAGATTTCCACTTCCGTGGCCCCTGCTGGCCACTCCCTGCACTCCCGGCTCAATGTGATTATAACTCTGCACAAGTCTGACTGCTCCACTGGCACTCTGGGCCACTCCTCTCCTCGGCTAATGTTCTCCAAGATGCACACCTGTCAGATCGTATCCTCCGCCTGAGCCATCCATGATTTCCCTCTTATCAGTCGTTGACCCTTAACTGCTTCCAGCGCCTCATGCAACGGGTGATCTGTGTCAGCAACTACTCTGAGGTATGCCTTGGCCTGCATCAACTTGAGCCTACTAGAAACAGTTGGCAAACAATGATGTAACGCATACACACTACTGGGGTGTCTCTGGTGCATCCCAGAATGACCTGCATAGCTTCGTTCTGTATGCGCTCTAATTTCACCAGCTGACTCTTTGAGACAGTGAGCAGTCCTAGTCCATAATCAATCACTGAGAGGATCAAGTGCTGGTATAGTGTGAAAAGCATTCTCTGCTCTATGTCTATTGCAGCCATAGTTTTAAGTGCATTGAGTCCCTTCTGAGATCTTGTCACAACCGTCTCCACATGGTCCTTGAAGGGCAGGCTCCTGTCAAATGTGATTCCCAGATACTTCAGTTTGTTCTCTCTGTTAACGCTTCTACCATCTATCGCGAGACTTGGGACGTCAGTTCTAACAACCCTGTTGTCCAGAGAGCACCACAAAACAGCTGCCTTTTTCGGGTGGATGACAGCACTTATTTCAGTGCACCAGTCAATCACTTTGTCTACTGTCGCCTGTAACTCCTGGGCTGTTTGCTCCCTATCTCTCCCCTGCCTATATGCAAGAATATTATCTGCAAATGTTAGTATCCTTCCAACCCCTGGTGCTTCTAGGTTTGCAATCTTGCTCGTATACACGTTAAAGAGCACCGGTGAGATTGCGGATCCCTGTGGCAGTCCCGGGTTTAAAATATGTGGCTCTGAGGTCCATGTCACCCTTTCCAAAAACTCTTGCATCTTGACAGCAACTATCTTCTCTAGAACCTTCCCAAATGTATTTTGAAGGGTGATGATGCTAAAGCCGCTAAGCTATGAATGATCCCTGAATGGTTTTGGGAGAGGGATGATATAGCTGTGCACCCAATCTTGCGGTACTGATGCTGTCCTTATGCTCTGGTTAAAGCAGTCGGTCATCTCCTTCAGGTCTGCATCGCTCAAAGCCTTCATGTGGCCATACCTAACCCCATCGGGCCCTGATGCCGTGTCTTTTGCCTTTTTCAAAATATGTTTAACATCTTCAACCTGTATGATGTCTTCATAATGCATAATCTTCATGGTGCCAGATAACTCCTCTCTAACTGCATCCCTGGTGTCCGCATCATTATGATTGGTCTGCTCTAAAAATCTCTGTAGAAACGCCTCCCCTTTCTCTTTGTCTGTTGTCACGTGCACACCATCCTCTCTATAAATCGTTCCCACTGTTATAGGCCGATCTTTTCTTTGCATTTGTCTGTGCAGTTTCCAGAATTTTCGCAGTGTTTTATCACCTCCAATCTCCTTCATGAAACATTCCCATTTTGCGATTTTGGCCTCTGCAGCACAGCGCTTGAAAACCTCCACCTTGTCTTTCTTGACATTTTCCGCAGCGTCCACTTCCTCTCGTGAGCTTCGAAGTGTCTGTCGCACTTTCTTTAGCTGCTTCACTGCAGCTCTCTTTGCTTTCCAAGCATGGTGTACTTCTGGGGTCCACCATGGGGGATGCAAAAATGGAGTTTTAACAGTCCTGTTGCATAGCCCCTGTCTGAAGCGTTCAAGAAGGCTATCGGTCCACTCATACCGGAAGGTCTTGCGCGCTCTCCCAGCCTGAACTTTCCTGGAGTTAGAGATCAAGACTGAGCATGGCATGTGATCACTCCCAGGGTCATTCAAAACAGTCCACTTTACATCAAGGACTGATGACTGGGAGACTAGTGCCAAGTCTGCATCGCCAGGCCTCATTGCCATTCTAGTCGGCCTACCATCATTTATGCAGACCACATCGGAGTCCACAATGGCATCCGCATGGGAAATTCCCTGTCGGTTTCTCCACTACTGTCCCAATCTCTGTTCCTCGCATTGAAGTCTCCACCTATAAGTAGCCTATCACCTGGTAATTCCTCCAATTCCTTAAGCCAGTCCCAGTGTTCCTTTCTGACAAGACAGTCCACTGTGGCATATACATTTATGATGTTCCAATTTAAGCCACCAATCTCCATTTATATACCCTGGACCTCTCTTGCGCTGTGATTCCATTGGCTCAAGTCAAGTACCACAAGCTTCACTCCTTCCTTCACCAGCAGACCTTGCCCATGTCTCCTCTGCCCCGGAGGGTTTATATAACTGGCGTATCCAGGGCAATGGTATTTGTCTGTATTTAGCTCCTGGAGCATGAGGACATCAAATTCATATATTAACCTCTCCAGTACAGGACCTCTCTGCCTGGCACTACGACAATTCCAGTATCCCACTCTTACATGGTTGAAACCTAGTCTCTCCACTTTTCGTCTTGTTCTCCTGGCGCCTGCCCTCCTATTTCTATGCCTTCATCTCACACCATTTCCTCGTCTTCTCCTCCTCACTCTCTCTTCGCTAGCCTCTGAAAGATATGTCAAGCGCAGAGCACGTGCTCCGTAGCTCCGGCGACGATTCCCGTGTTTAATTAATTCCATAATCAAAGTTTGGACGTTTCAGGAAATAGCCGGTCACTCTAGCATTGTCTGCTTGCTAGGGAAGAGGCACGGGATGTCCCACAGGAGTCCATACGCCTGGTGCCGCCCCACACGCCTGCCAGATGTCCAACGTTCACGACCAGCTTACCCGTGGCCATCCAGTTCCTCAGCACGCTGGTCCACCTTGAACTTGGGGGTTTATATTTGGAGTTTTCCGTCTCCTAGATGGACTGCTGTCCTAAGCTTACGTGTTCCACCTACCCGGGGGAGGGGTTAGAGCGCCCCTGACTCGCTCGGCAAGCACTCTCCGAGCATATGAGGTATTTTCTAAGGAATTAAGGTCCCACCATGACCTGAATATTTCTCAGGCAATATTTTGGTAATTCGTCAGCTATTAAACATTTTAATGCCATAAATAGTTCTTCAAAAAGTCAGCATTTTAACAACACATTGTCTTGAGCGATTACAAAAAATTATAGGTACACATAAACAGACACCTACATTGTTAATTTAACTTTTTGAACTAACACTTCTACTTTAGATATTAAGATTGCTGTTGCACGTTGACTAATTGATAATATTAATGCTGCATGTCTACTCACCGATCATTAACATTTACTTACTAACCTAACATTTAAATGCCATCTAAACCAGTATTGGTTTCAAATCTTTTTAATCAGGCCACATGGTATTTGTTATTACATGTGACGGTCCCAAGCCCGTGACAACTGAGAGGGAAGAGATATAATCAAGTCTGGTAGAATTTATATACACCAGTACACCAAATACAAGATGTACACTGTGAAGATAACAATTATATACCTAGATGTGACTAATTCTAGGTTGTTTGTTTGAACTCAGATACCTGCAACAAGAAGCGCCGTGATCAGAAACGGCGAAAATAGAAAGCAAGTGGCATGGTGTCAGCAAAGTGGAGGGTTCCATGTGAAAATCGGGACATGTGGAAGTAGATGGTGTTGTGTTGATTTCATTGTTATGAGGCGTCGACCGTTGATAAAGTAATTGCAAACTGTTGAATACATACTGGCCTTTAATAATAAAGAAAACCAAATAGATCTTTTTGTAGATACGGTTGTAGAAGACGGTTATTGTCACATACAATCTGGAAGTTGTCGATCGATGACAATATGTCGCTACATACGTCTACCAGGCAGCCGTCATTCTTTGATGTCTTGCTGATCGAGGAAGGACTGTCTCGTCATTCGTCTGCAGGCGGCAACCATCCCTTTGATGTGATAGACAAAATGTCTGGGTAAAAGTCGGCAAGATCTTTTGTTGTGGGGACAAGAATTCTCCAGATTACAGGTTAGCGGGACTCCTTGAAGTACTGGGATGATTTCCCAGATGAAGGGGACAGCCAGTCAGTTGTGCCATTACGTAGGAAACGGAGAGAGAAAAATAACTTCTAGACTTCTTGACCAAATGTTGTGAAACCACCAGGACGCGTGCGTTATTTCTAGCTTGATTACGGAGAGAGACTATAGTGTCTCATGTTGATTTGCATCGGCGGACATTTAACCATTGTGTTATTCAATAGTCTCAATTTCAAGCAGGAATAAAAATATATGGTTCCAATAGATTTCACCACCAACTAGATGAAAGTCATGGCTAGAGTATTGAAGGCAGAGTTTACTAAGAGGCTTTTGCATTGGGCCCATAACCCAGAGGGTCTGCAGGAACCTGGCCTTTGCTGAGCAGGAAACTATGATTATATAAGTGTGTTTCATGAGTGATAGTTTACATCAAAGTAAATCAAGACACTGACTATAACACCTGTTCCAGGAACACTAGACTATATAGACACCTGAAAGATTAACATTTTGTTTTTTACAATTGGTGAATTCCCATCATTACCAATTTACAGTATGTGTTACAACTGGGGAATTCCTATGAACAGATAAACACTATCATTTAGTTTTCCAAAGTGATAGTCACATTAGTTTCTAGGATTCTCTGATCACAGAACATTTATGATCAGATTAGTTACACGGTGTGTGTTAGATTGATGACCAAGCGTCCGGATTGTCCAAGAGTTATCGGAGGAAGTCGACACTTGGCCTGAGAGACACATAATTTGGGTGAGGTCTTCTGTCCTATATATGGTGCTGTTGTGTGGTCAGTACAGTGAGGAAACCGACTTCGCTCTTGAGCTATTCGGTCTGACTCTACATACACACAAGATTATATGACAGACATTCTACACATACACTTTGCACATACGTGACACTTTTCTCTATTAAATTAATTTGTTGTTTTGTCAGAGCCAGTGTTGTGTAGTGTGTTTTGGAAAAGAATGAGACGGGACTTGGTTCAGTAGTAAGAGAGAGAGAGAGAGAGAGAGAGAGAGAGAGAGAGAGAGAGAGAGCAAGAGAGAGAGAGAGAGAGAGAGAGAGAGAGAGAGAGAGAGAGAGAGAGTGATCCAGAGACTGACGGGGTGTTGTGGACAGAAAGCTAGGAGATTCTCAAGATAGTAATATGGGGTTAAAAGGATGTCGGTGTTGATTCCCCTCACCCCAGGGACGACACATAAATAATACGACATTAATGGGGACTCGACACGGGATATCTTGACACGGGATATCTTGACACGGGATATCTCGACATGGGATATCTTGACACGCTGTTGCCTGACACGGGATATCTTGACACGGAATCGCCTGACACGGGATATCACGACACGGGACGGTGATATCAGATTAATGAGGATCCAGTTAGGGTGAATGTGGATAGGAGTTAAGACACATATCTTGCCTGTTCACACTTCACACGTCTACATAGGTCTTTGGTCCTAATTCTACTCTTGTCATTGAGAGATTGTTTTGTGTTGTGCTGTGTGGTGTTAAATATATAGATAAAATTTAACTAGTAAATATCTATATATTGTTTAGAGAAATTTGAGGTACACTCAACCTGCTGACTCACCTCTCTGAAATATGGCCACTCCTAAGTTAGATATGGCAGAACTAAGGGCAAGGGGGGAAGGAATGGGCGTGTCGGGTTCTGCACTAACAGATTACATACAGGAGGTGGAGAGGGATTTTCGTCAAGCAGAAAGGGAAGATCGGAAGGCCGAGATGGAATTAAGAAAGATGGAGCTAGAGACTAAGAGAATAGAAGTTGAGCAAGCCACTAGAAGGCTGGAACTTGAAGCTGAGCAAGCGGCTAAGAAACATGAAGCTGAGCAAGCTGCTAGGAAACTTGAAGCTGAGCAAGCTGCTATGAAACTTGAAGCTGAACAAGCTGCTAAGAAACTTGAAGCTGAGCAAGCTACCAAGAAACTTGAAGCTGAGCAAGCGGCTAAGAAACTTGAAGCTGAATGCCTCGAATCAACTCCTCCCGTAACAATTAACTGGAAAGTCAACGTCAAAGCTTTGGCCCAACAACAGTTAAAGTTTCACATCAAACTTTCAAAATGAAATGCGAAGAATCAACCGACGCCATTCCGATAGTGAAAGTACTTACACACACGTTTATTTGTGGTGCTAGATCAATACAGTGGTCGTCCAGAACGTAAAGTTCCCCTTTTACACAGGGATGGCATTTACACAATATTTGCGAACTATATCCACGTATTATCTGACTTTACCTCGGATCGCCGTTTATCCCGACATTCTCATCTGAAAGATTGTCTAGGTATTCCGTGCCCACGGGTCTTCTATTCGATATTGACAATCTTCTCGTCAGACATCCTCCACCTGATAATCCTTACAACCAAAATCTCTAAACGCCCGCGGCTCCACGAAATATGTCGCGTCTCAGCCGAATCACCCAAGGTCCTCCCTGTTGTCCTTCTCTGTTGTCGTCTGACGTACCCCGTTTCTAAGTTTTCTTAGTTTCTTGTGGGGTTTTCCCTATATGATTTTCTACCGCCTTTTCCGATGACGTCATTCTGTCTAAACGCCATATGGCAGTATTCCCCCCTACCTTTTAAAATGATGTAATCATTTTTTACATCAAGAGAATTAACCTGACACATAACAGTGCAGACACAATGACTTTTATGGGACTAGCAAAATGCTATGGACACCTATCGATTACCCACAAATAAAAAGATAATATATAAGGGGCACGCCCTCCAATCTACACACCGACGGTAGATGTCGTGTATACAGCCCATGGGGAGGCTGTACTAACTAATCATAAAGATCAGTCCCTCATTTGTCCCTAAGGACAAGCGTCCTTCTCTAGGTCAAAACCTGGAGTAAGGGGACGTGATGAATAAACAGGTACCAGTTGCATTTACAATTGTCTTGTAATCATCTGTGCAATTATCCCGACTGCTATGTCGTGAATCTTAATCTCATCAAACGGGTAGGTGAGGTACTAGTATTATGACGTCATAATTTTAGGCGTAATCGAGGTAAATGCTCATCATAAACTCTTTGTGTAGGTGTGGCAATAATGACCGCGTGACAATATCATTTAACGGCGTATTTCATAATGAAATATGTAGTTGTGTCTATACTTGGAAATGGCGATCACAATAAAATAGAAAACCTATGACCCATCATCTGGCTAATTACGTAATAATAACTAACGATCAATTTTTAAAATACAACCATACTAACATAGTATTTAATCTAACTACGTTAACTAATCAATCCTTATCACAATTAATTAAATTAACTCTATATACACATAATAATTTTATAAAATGTTCATTAATTTCAACTTGTCAAAGCACAATACGTGTTCACCGGTTCCTCTTTAAAGTCACATCGTCACAAACCATCCAAGCGAAAACCCGACACAGGAGAAAAGCTACACAGGTTAAAGTTCTCCATGCCTGATCGGTTCCTCCCCACGTAAATTTCTTATCATCCTGTCAAAATCACAGATCGACAGAAGTATCCAACTACCTAAACTATCTATTTGCATTAACAATGATTATGTAATTGTTGATCTGTGTGTGTATTGCCAGTAAATTCGGTGCTATCTAACACCTATTTCCATAATTTTCTAACACTCTATGAACACACAAATACAAAATTTACAATTGGATAACTCGACAACTATACATCTACATATTTATAGTCATCTATAGTCGACTTAAAATATCAGCAAGATTATTATCTTTTCTAGGAATATGACAGATATCGAATTCATAATCTTGCAAGAGTAAAGACCATCTATGAATTCTAGAGTTCTTAGGATGACCAGATTTGAAAATCTGTAAAGGTTTTTTATCCGACAGAATATGATTGACTAGAATCTTGCGGATCTTCAATCTAGATATAGACTTGTAGAGCTATAAGATAGTGTGAACACTTTGAACAAGTATAAATTTAGATCCAAGAAGTTTGGAATTCTAAGTAATAAGACCTAAGACCCTAATGTGTCTGTAGTGTATTATGTGTTGATATGAACTTAACCCTTTCACATGCATCCCATTTTATTTTTCTTTATTCTTTTCTTTCAGTCTTCTTTTTATTCGCTTTCTTTCTCTCTTTCTTCTTTCGACTTTTCTTTCTTACATACTTATGGTGTTTTTGAACTGTATGCATGCTGATATTTGTTCTTTTCAACTTTGTTGAATTGAACACTGTCATAATTTTCACTTGTATATATATTGATAATAGAGTTTGTTATTATTGGCTTGTGTGCAAATTTTCTTGAGTGATTGAATGCTATCAATATATACTTTCGTCCGTGAGAATGTGTTTGTGATGGTACATGTCATATGTGATGAGGTCGATCTAAACCAACTCAGAACCTTGGTAATACATAAAGTTACAATATACCATTTTATCTGTTGTTTGTACTCATTGTGTTTACGTCTTGGTTTCTTTTTGTGCGTTATACCACTCTTGTTAACAGTTGTCGGAACTTGTAATAACTGTATATTTTCTTCTTCTTGTGAGACGTGGACTTGGGTTCTTGTGAGTGCCACATCAAGTTTGTGTTCTATCGTTTGAACGTAATCTTTGACATTAGGTATGTTACCAATTATCAACCCAACACATGGGGTTGGGAATACTGCAGCACACATTTTTCCATCATAATAAGGGCATTTTATTTCAACCCATGCGGTTTTGTATGTCTCTATTGTACCCCCAAATGTTCTGTACTCAATACTCTTACCTGTGTAATCACTTTCTTTTATGAGTTTGTGACTAACACCTGTAATATCAGACCCAGTGTCTCTAAAACAGTTTGTTGACGAACCATTCACACATGCTTGGTGAATCACCAGATTACTTTTACTAGTGCATGCCGCATTCGTTTCATGTATATGCCCCTTGTGGGCTGATGTGAGGTCATCATTATTGACCTGACCTTCTTTACCTGATTTGTTGTTGTATGACTATAATCGATGCCTGTGTGTCTTCTAAGTCATCGGAATTACTACTACTCGACGACAACACATAAGCTGTACTTGCTTCCTTCCAGGAGTTTTTCATCGGACAAGACCTGCTGGTATGCCCGTACGCCCGACACGAGAAACATTTGATGCTTCTCTTGAATGAGTCATACTTACTTCTTTTCCTCGCTGTGATGTCACGAAGATAATCTGTGTACCCAGGGTGTCGATCACACATTCCAAATGTCCATGAGACAATTTGCAGTATTGACATCTGGATAGGTGTCCTTTTCTTGGTCTGTCTCCTTCTCTGTTGGAGTACTGGTAAGGACTATTTCTATATTTATTACTGCTAATTTTTTTGAACTTGCCATTGCCTTTTTGGAATTTAGCACTTGCTCCTATTATCAGTTCTGGCTGTGCACAATTTGCGAATATGTCTCGATCTGCATTGAAATATGATTCTCCCATCGTTTCCATTTCTTTAAGATTTTTGCATTTATTCTCCACTAGAAATACAGACATGGCCTCTGGTACTGCAGATAGTAGTCTATCTTTAATTATTAAGTCTCGAAATTTATTGTAATCAGACCCAATATCAGCGGCTTTAGTCCATTTATCAAAAGATGAGGTTAACTCAGAAACAAAGTCAAGGAAAGTTTGGTTAGATTTGGGAGTGAGTGTTTTAAATTTTGTACGTAAGCCTGACTCATCTAGACTGAAGTGTGCCAACACACGATCTCTCATGTATTTGTAGTTAGTACGTAAGTCCTCAGGTATTAACTCAATTACCTTTAAAGGCTCCAATGCGAGATGCCTGTGGAATAGAATTGGTATGTCTTGTTCCGGTTCCTTGTAGTGCTTTACGAGTACTTCAAAATTGGTAATCCAAGAACTGAACGAATCGCCTTGTTGAAAGTTGCGAAAAAGCCCTTGGTACTTCTTCACTGGATCATTCTGTTTTGCACGACTTTTCTCTCGTTCAATCTCAGCTTCATGTTTCATCTCCAAAGTCTTGACTTTCAAATTACCCTCCACTTCTTTGTCCTTCCAGAGTGTTTCTGTTGCCAGCTTCTCCCTATCAAACGCGAGTTGTTTCTCCCTGATTTCTGCCTCTGCGGCCATTTGCTTCTCTTTCAATTGCAATTCCATAATTAGCTTTTCCTTTTCAGCAGCCATTTCTTTTTCTTTAGCTGCCATCTTTTCGCGTTCCAAAACTATCTCTTTTTCTCTAGCTGCTATCTCATTTTGCTTGATCGCCATCTCTCGTTCTTTTAGTTCTTTTTCCTCTCGTTTTGCTTCCTTTTCAGATGCTAGCTTTTCCAATCGTTCCTCTTTCTCACGTGCGGCTTGAAGACGTTTCTCTTCTTTTTGCTGTAATTGATAGTCGCTGAACTCTAGTTTCACCCATGCTCTAAGTTCTGCTCCAGACAATCCCGTCTTCTCACTCATTACCATGTAATACTGCAGTGTAGACATCTTGACCTACCTGTATAATACTCTAGCTGTAATAAAATATCGAAGTGGAAAACAAAAAGAAGACAAGAATAACGACAAAATTGTAATAATGTTGTTCCAGAAACGGAGTCGATAGTATATCCTGTAGTATCAACGTCGACAAAATATCAACTTAATTCACGCAAATAATGTAAAGTTGACGACTACCAAAGAATCTAGTATATATAATTATATTAAATGTAAACGTAACAAATGTAACCCATAGGAAATTAATATAGAAAAATATGTTCACTATAAAGACTATATAACACAGGACAATTAACACTCACAAACGACGATTAACGAGTGACGTGAAAACACGTTTCCGTTAAAAAATAGTAATGAGAATTTCACCTAATTCGATTTAAATCCAACATTACATACTACTGACCTATCACAAAACAACAATTAGGTGTTGACACGTTATGGTTAAATAACAGGCACCTCATTCACCAACAATTACACACTGACCAACAATAACACATCATCATACTGGCCTTGTTGGCGTTGTGTCCAGGCGTTACGGTTGTCCGTAAATGTTGACGCAAGTAACTAGTGTTCGGTCTCGATTGACCGATATAGGTTTATCCAATGTAACAACGTCCTCGGCGATTTCAGAAATTAGTATATCCCAGTGTAGGTGTGCGTTTTGAAGTGAGCGTTGTTGTCCAATATGTGTATCCTGGTGTTGTATTGTCCTCTATCACGTAAGTGATGTTTCAGGTCTGATGTAATGTTAGTAACTTCCTTCCGAATAGCGTTGGTATCCTGTCCTGCTGTCCGTGTAGATGTATGTGGCGTTGCCCCAATGTCCTGGCTTCTGAGTATCAGTGTATGTGTAACTGTATCAGGTCCTGCCGTGTTATCTAGCGTGCAGCAATCGAATATTCTATCCAACACTTTCTTAAGAATTCTGGAGGGTGACAACGTATGTGGCAAAGGTAATCTTCATAATG
Organism: Cepaea hortensis; assembly: GCA_963921405.1. Lineage (NCBI taxonomy): Eukaryota > Metazoa > Mollusca > Gastropoda > Stylommatophora > Helicidae > Cepaea > Cepaea hortensis. Next base: position 415,501,789 of record OY992876.1, read on the forward strand.
TTGTATATCATCCTTCAGCATCCGCCGCCCTCAAATGTCAATGTTTAAAGAAATGTAGAACAAATAATGTCAGTAGCAAATGTCCTTTGCGACGATAATGCATTTTTGATAGAGTGTCGGCAGCAAATATGTTCATGTTCGGTGTCATTTTCTTCGTTGACTGTTGTGCATCCAATGTGTTCAAGTGTCCAGTGTGTCGTGTCAATTGTGTACCTAGTTCATACAAATAACTCAATGTGCGTATAAATATTCAATGTTTGTAGGCTGCACTGTTTACATCAGCGTTTCTTCATTAATGCAGTGTCGCGTTCTTTAGTATGCTATAAATGGTGCGTGTATAATCTTTCTGTGACGTGCAAATGTTGTCGTAAATATTGTGGCATTTTAAATTACGTCAGCTCTCATAAATGTGTCCGACAATAAGGTATATATCGGTATGTATTATAATATTTCTCTTACCTTCTTAGGTACTTTAAGAACAACTCTATTCTTTATGAATTCCTTACTTTTTTAACACAATCTACAACGACGACATCTTTGATCACCGGATCTTCCTGTGCGCTTTCTGTTCCAGTGTTGCGCGGTGCGTTATTTTGAGCTAAGGTGTGCACTCATCTTCTCTTGTGCGTTTCACTGTTGACTTATGGTGGGGAGCTATCTTGACAATACTCCTCAATATATTTTAAGTTCCAACTCCGGTGCGAATCCCCATATCTGCCTCGAATCAACTCCTCCCGTAACAATTAACTGGAAAGTCAACTTCAAAGCTTTGGCTCAACAACAGTTAAAGTTTCACATCAAACTTTCAAAATGAAATGCGAAGAATCAACCGGCGCCATTCCGATAGTGAAAGTACTTACACACACGTTTATTTGTGGTGCTAGATCAATACAGTGGTCGTCCAGACCGTAAAGTTCCCCTTTTACACAGGGATGGCATTTACACAATATCTGCGAACTATATCCACGTATTATCTTACTTTACCTCGGATCGCCGTTTATCCCGCCATTCTCATATGAATATTGTCTAGGTATTCCGAGCCCACGGGTCTTCTATTCGATATTGACAATCTTCTCGTCAGACATCCTCCACCTGATAATCCTTACAACCAAAATCTCTAAACGCCCGCGGCTCCACGAAATATGTCTCGTCTCAGCCGAATCACCCAAGGTCCTCCCTGTTGTCCTTCTCTGTTGTCGTCTGACGTACCCCGTTTCTAAGTTTTCTTAGTTTCTTGTGGGGTTTTCCCTATATGATTTTCTACCGCCTTTTCCGATGACGTCATTCTGTCTAAACGCCATATGGCACTGAGCAAGCTGCTAAGAAACTTGAAGCTGAGCAAGCTGCTAAGAATCTTGAAGCGGAGCAGGCTGCTAAGAGATTGGAAGCTGAACAGGAAGCTCAGAAAAGGGACCATGTGTACCGAATGCGAAAACTCGAGCTTAAGAGGCAATCTAGTGGGGAAACTGAGTTAGCAGTGGGAGTTTCCTCTCTCTCTCTGGCTCAACCCCAGTGGGTGGACATAGTTACCATGCTATGAAGTTTCCTTTGGCCGTCTAAGAAGAAGACAAAGAGAAGATCGACCAGTACTTACAACGCTTCGAGGCCATGTCTGTTGCTATGGGTCTGGATCGTGACAAATGGCGACTTAAGCTGCCCAGGAATTTCGCGGGACAGGTTACGAGGTTTATTCCCGATTACCGCCAGGACAGGAGATTAATTACGACGAATTAAAAACGGCTCTGCTGAAACGTTTCGAAATTACGTCACATACCTACCGGAAAAAAATTCGAGCAGCGAAAAGAGAACCGGGAGAATTGTTTGCCGCCTACAGTCTGCGTCTGAAATCCTGTCTCCATAAGTGGATGGATTTGGCTGAGTTTGCGCATGACTATGAGAGTCTGGAAGAGCTCATGATAGTCGACCAGATGCGAAAGCAAATGTCGAAACCTCTCAGGACATTCTTTGGAGAACAAGGGGCGGAACGTATTGACATCGTGACGAAATTGGCAGAACGGTTTGTCGAGGTACATGGGGAGGCGGGGGAACACCTTTCCACAAACACCACAAGTCAGGAGAAACATGACCGGAAGAAATCCAAAAGCACAGGAACCAAGAAAGTGGAACCATATGTTAAAACTTCAGAGGAGAGTTTGGAGAAGACGAAGGAGGGAAGCAAGGGCACCTCGAACTCTTCACCATAAAGACAGTGGTCGGAGAGGTGGTGTTCGATTTGTAAGTCGCCCTCTCACAATACGAAGGAATGCAAATAGAAGGCTAAGAGCCCTCACTTCGCGGCATGTCAAGTGACTCCAAAGGAGGTTGTCACTGAAAATGCTGAGGGCGACAAGGAAGCTCACAACCAGAAGAGCTCACCGAAGTCCGGCACGAGAAAATCTAGGACAGGGAAATGGTGTAAACACTGCAGGTCGAACACGCATAATGCTAAAGACTGCAGGGTTAAGACAGGAGACTCTCATTTCGTCGTGTGCCCAGTGGAACCTAAGGTGGAATCCACCGAACAGGTCGAGGCCGAGGAAGAGACTCCAGACCAGGATAAGCCACCTGTAGTGGAATTGATAGAGGTTAACGGCCGACAAGTTGAGTGTCTTTACGACACTGAACTGGACGGGGATGCCGTGATTTCTGCGGATCTGGTACACTCAGAACAATTCACAGGTGAGACCACGGAGATACAGCCTGCACTGAAGAGTGCAGTAGCCATGAAGTTGCCAATTGCCAAAGTGGAGATTCGGTCAAGATATGTCACCGGTACAATCAAGGCCGCTGTATTGACCGATCCCATTTTCCCCGCCATCCTCGGTTGCCGGTATTTCTTTCTGGGAATGCCCAGTGAACCAATCTATATGAGAGAAATTCAGACTCGCTCTCAGACGAGAACTGATCAGGCAGAAGCAATTGTCACTAACCCACTGCCGGGGGAGTTGCGAACTGCCCAGAGTGAGGATGCAACCTTACGACCTTGCTACAAGAAGCTGCAGAGAAGTGCTGATCCACCAAAACGAGGGCAGTACTACATGAAGAATAGGATACTCTACAGAAGAGCCGGAAGGGGAGACAATTTACACGGTCAGTTGGTGGTCCCGAAGGCCTACCGTTCCCAAATTCTTCATATTGGGCATACCATCTCATTTAGTGGGCATATGAGTATTGCCGCCACCATGCAGCGAATTTCCTGTCATTACTATTGGCCGGGAATGACCGGTGATGTTCGTCGGTATGTGAACTCATGCCCTGAGTGCCAGAGGGTGGCACCGAAACACTGGACAACGCCGGTGGTCTTGGGTGAAATGCCAATCATGAACTCCAGGGGGTAGCCATCGATATCGTGGGTCCACTTCCTAGGACTAGGAAGAGGAACAAGTACATACTCACAATGGTGGATTGCTGTACAATGTGGGGTGAAGCCATACCATTGACCACAATTGACTCGAAACGAGTGGCTGACGCACTGATGGAGGCCTTTACCAGATTAGGCTTTCCTATTCAGATTCTGACGGACAATGGGTCCCAGTTTTGTGGGAAACGTATGGAGGAGGTATTTAGGGTGTTCCACTCTAACCATATACATACCAGCCCTTACCACCCTCAAGCCAATGGATAAGTAGAGCGTTTCAACGGCACGTTGATGACAATGCTCCAGAAACTGGCACAGGAAAAACCTGATATGTGGGATGAATATATCCCAGCAGCGCTTTTCACCTATCGGGAAGTACCTCATGGCTCAACAGGACTACCACCCGCTACTTTGCGGTTTGGTCGTCCAATCAAAGGATCATTGGAAGCCATGTTGAGGAGTTGGACTGAGGAGGGGACGTCAGAAGAAGTGATATCCTCTTATAAATACGTGGAGGAACTGAAGGACAAACTTCACAAGGGATGGGCTCTGGCGAATCAGAACTTGAGAAAGGCCAGAAAAAGACATGCGGCGTACTACAACCGTAAGTCTAAAGACAGATCTCTAGAGGTGGGAGACAAAGTCTTGGTGCTACTCCCAACGGGAACCAACAAACTGGAAATAGGTTGGCAAGGACCAATTCCCGTGGAAAGGGTGATATCCAGAACCAACTATCAGATCCGGATCCGGGGAAAGTCGAAGATTTTCCATATTAATCTCCTGCAGAAGTACGAGAAGAGACCCGGAGACAAAGCAGCCCACCTCATGGCAATGGCAGTTGCAGTGGAGACTAAAACGGGAACCAACGAGGGCAGGGAATATCCCCTGGTACACCAGGAAACCTATAGGGATGTGCAGGTGAACCCTGATCTGACTTCCCAGGAGAGGGAAAAGATTAATCAGGTTCTCGAGTCGCATAAGGAGATACTGACTGATAAACCAGGACGAACGAGGTTGGTTGAATTCGAGATGACTTTAACCACCCAAGAGCCTGTTCGCCAAAAGGTTTACCCAGTGCCATTCTCTAAAGAAAAGGCCCTGGAGGAGGACATACAGACACTGCTGAAGGATGACGTGATTGCGCCATCCACATCCCCATACAATGCGGGGGTGGTTTTGTTACGCAAACCAAGTGGAGAACACCGGTTGTGTATAGACTATCGACTTCTGAACAGCCATACTCAATTTCAGGTGGAACCTTTGCCGAATCCAACTCAGTTATTCGCTAGGCTCCATAAGGCTAGGTACTTCTCAAAAGTGGATCTGAGTCGGGGTTATTATCAGATCCCGGTCAAATCAGAGATTCGACCCCTGCTAGCTTTCAGTGCTCCCAGTGGACACTATGAATTCAAGGTCATGCCTTTTAGACTCAGCAATGCACCTAGTGTGTTTACTCGCATGATGAGGACCTTGCTAGACCCCTTACAGGATCCGTCCATTATCTCGTTCATGGATGATATACTGATTGCTAGTGACAGCATGGATGACAATTTGCAATCCTTGGAGAGAGTATTCAATAGGCTCAGGGAAGCAGGGCTTACCGCTCGCCCAACCAAGGGCATGATTGGTTACCAGACTATGGAATTTCTAGGTCACACCATCACTCCAGGACAAATTGTCCCAGAGGAGAAGAACCTAGAAAAGATCAAACGTGCTCCAAGGCCCAAAACGAAGAAGGATGTGCGATCCTTTCTCTCGCTGTGTGGGTTCTACCAAAAATTCATCCCGCATTTCACTGAACTGGGAGCCCCATTAACGGGAACCTTGAAAAAGGGATTCCCGGATCCAATCGTATGGACACCAGAGTGCGAGAGTGCATACAGTCAGTTGAAGGAGGCCTTGGTCAGCAAACCTGTTTTACAGCTCCTCGACCTTTCCAAGCCATTTGTGTTGAGAACTGATGCGAGTGGAATTGGAATTGGGGCAGCCTTGTTACAGGAAGGGAAAGACGATGCTTCGGTTTTGAAACCAGTGGCATACGATGCAAGAAACTTCTCCCGGCTGAAAGGAATTATTTGACCGTCGAGAGAGAGTTCTTGTCTCTCGTATGAGCCGTGCAAAAATTCCAGCCCTATTTGTGTGGAGTTCAGTTTCGGGTCCAGTCGGATCATCAACCCTTGATGTTCCTGGCCACTTCTCAGAAGCTCAACGCCCGTTTGATGCGGTGGTGGTTGCTGCTTCAGCCCTACCACTTCACAGTGGAGTATATACCTGGGAAGGAATATGATTTCCTGTCTAGACATCCAGCTCCTGAGGAAGAGGATTAGATCATCTGGATCGAACCTCCAATGAGAAAGAGTTGATGCGGACTACTCTCTTAGGAGGGGGCCTATGTCACATAAAATATGGAAGTTGTCGATCGATGACAATATGTCGCGACATACGTCTACCAGGCAGCCATCATTCTTTGATGTCTTGTTGATTGAGGAAGAACTGTCGCGTCATTCGTCTGCAGGCGGCAACTATCCCTTTGATGTGATAGACAAAATGTCTGTTTAAAAGTCGGCCAGATCTTTTGTTGTGGGGACAAGAATTCTCCAGATTACAGGTTAGCGGGACTCCTTGAAGTACTGGGATGATTTCCCAGATGAAGGGGACAGCCAGTCAGTTGTTGACATTAAGTCGGAAAAGGAGAGAGAAAAATAACTTCTAGACGTCTAGTGTCTAGAGAGTTGAGACGTCATTCAGACACCGTATTAAAACCAGTCGGGGTAAAAACTTTTGGGGAGTTGACCAAATGTTGTGAAACCACCAGGACGCGTGCGTTATTTCTAGCTTGATTACGGAGAGAGACTATAGTGTCTCATGTTGATTTGCATCGGCTGACATTTAACCATTGTGTTATTCAATAGTCTCAATTTCAAGCAGGAATAAAAATATATGGTTCCACTAGATTTCACCACCAACTAGATGAAAGTCATGGCTAGAGTATTGAAGGCAGAGTTTACTAAGAGGCTTTTGCATTGGGCCCATAACCCAGAGGGTCTGCAGGAACCTGGCCTTTGCTGAGCAGGAAACTATGATTATATAAGTGTGTTTCCTGAGTGATAGTTTACATCAATGTAAATCAAGTCACTGACTATAACACCTGTTCCTATATAGACACCTGGAAGATTAACATATTGTTTTTTACAATTGGTGAATTCCCATCATTACCAGTTTACAGTATGTGTTACAATTGGGGAATTCATATGAACAGATAAACACTATCATTTAGTTTTCCAAAGTGACAGTCACATTAGTTTCTAGGATTCTCTGATCACAGAACATTTATGATCAGATTAGTTACACGGTGTGTGTTAGATTGATGACCAAGCATCCGGATTGTCCAAGAGCTATCGGAGGAAGTCGATACTTGGCCTGAGACACACATCATTTGGGCGAGGTCTTCTGTCCTATATATGGTGCTGTTGTGTAGCCAGTACAGTGAGCAAACAGACTTTGCTCCTGAGCTATTCGGTCTGACTCTACATACACACTAGATTATACGACAGACATTCTACACATACACTTTGCACATACATGACACTTTTCTCTATTAAACTAATTTGTTGTTTTGTTAGAGCCAGTGTTGTGTAGTGTGTTTTGGAAAAGAATGAGAGGGGACTTGGTTCAGTAGTAAGAGAGAGAGAAAGAGAGAGAGAGAGAGAGAGAGAGAGAGAGAGAGAGAGAGAGAGAGAGAGAGAGAGATCCAGAGACTGACGGGGTGTTGTGGACAGATAGCTAGGAGATCCTCAAGATAGTGATATGGGGTTAAAAGGATGTCGGTGTTGATTCTCCTCACCCCAGGGTCGACATATAAATAATACGACAGTTATGTCAATACTCAAGAACAAAAACAGTGAAGAACTAGCATACTAATGATAGCAGTCTATCGTTTATGCCAGATATCCAAAAGGGTTGTACCATAATGGATTCCTTCACATTCCAACATACCTGGGAATGACGAGGCTGACATACTGGCGGAAGAGCACCCGGCCCACCGAAATATGATGTATGCTGCCAACTCCATCAAGAGAACCAGTAACAATCTTTAGATTCCTCAGAGGCCACGCCAGGCTTAACTAACACATTTGTAATAAGCTATGAGATTTGATGCATGTAACTGGATTCGTAAAATGACAACTAAAAATACCGTGGAGGACTGTCTACTTATGCAGAAAAGAGAAAATATAATCATGAAAAACAACAGGCCCAATTTGCCTGCCTTGAGTTTCCCACCACATTTGATTATCGCACATAGTAGGCCAAAAGTACACTTCCCTGGCAAAATTGTTAGAAAGGAAACCACACCGACTGGTAGATAGAACCCTTTACCTTGGATGAAATCTATCTAGAGGAAGTAAATCTTATACAAATCTATGCCGAAGTTGGACACACTGACCTCTGATGGGGAGAGGGGGGGGGGGTAACATGGTATAATGCACTTCCCTGGAAAGAGGATCCAGATTAAACCATGACAATATTAAATATTTATCAGGAAATGGGGGATACTAAATCAATTCTTAGCCCGGCCTCTCTAAAGAATGAATATTCTCATAGTCCGGCCTCTTCTCTCTTGGACTTAACCTGCTCCTCATCCTCTCCAACCTTCCCTTCGTGATGACGTACTCCAGCGTTTTCCTTCTCATGATCTGCATAAAGAATGTGACCTGTCGACCTCTATTGTGAGTAAGCAGTTCTCTTTGTGAGTTAACTTCTTTCTCAAGATATATTAACAACTCTTTATATCTGTCACTATTGCTCTCATAATTTTCTATCAATACTCATCGCTGCAGACCCTACATAATTCCACGCTTATCTATCCCAAGTGTGCATTCCAATATTGTTTGGATGGCAGCAGGCGTGCAACTCCCCACTCCAGGCAATGGGAGGTGGTGACAAAAACTAACAATAAAGGTCTCTATCTACGTCACGTGATTGAAATGAGAACACATCAAACCCGTTAACGAGAAACTATTTTAGGGCACATCTGGTACTAGCCGCCGCGATAATTCCAACTCCATTAGCGTATATTAAAATTGAAAACAATGTTTTCCCGTGGTGAATTTAATAACGAAGACACAAACAATAGATTGCATGATTTATTGCCTGGTATATTTCGCTGCATTTCGTCAGGTGCATACTCACACAACATAAAGTGAAATAACTAGATAACTCCTTCAAGCTTAAATATACACATGTTCGGAACAATAATATCGATTGTCTACCACGGTAATTTTAAACTGACTAGCATGTTGATTTATTTTGTTGTTTCGGGATTTGAGATTTAAATATTGAGCACAACCCACTACTGGCAACGCTGATCGTATTTTGGTATGAACCTAAGGCCTATCCACGTCAATGTGGAAGCACTAGACTCGAGTTTCGCTCTCGTTTGAGCTCATCAGTAGTGAATATCCTTGACCGGACCCGGAAACAAACCCCAGATCACTGGCGTGTGAAGCGGGTGTGTAAACACTAGACCACGCGGCACACGCTGGACACGACCAAATTATCACAACAGAATATTACAACGTCACCCATCGTAGTCCGTAGCTCAAGATTTGCCCGATCGCCGCGACTGACGTCCGTCAATCGATGTATGTCTTTCTGCTTGCACAAGGCCGGTTTACGTAGGTTGATCAATATAGCTTCTGCAAATTTTAACATGCGACTACTTTGTGTGTTGAACAACACACGGAAGGCACTGTCTCTATCAACCACATGACCACTCACGAGCACATGTCTCGCGACCGATGAAGCGAGACTGTTCCCGTGTGTCGGCCTACCTAGGCTAACATCGTCTGTGTGTATTATCTTGTCGACCCAGTTCGGAGTGTGTTCCAAAACCCTGTTATGTAACTGTCGCTCTGGACTGTCGATGTAGATGACCTCGCACCTGCATGTAAATTGGTAAATATAGTTCGATTTGGCGTATAAAGCTACAGGTTCTTTTATTTCTGGGCTGGGGTAGTCTGATATGTCAGACTACCAGAGAAAAACTGAAGAAATATTATCAGATGAATCTAAATTCATGGTGGATCAAAAAGTAAACAAGTCGGAGGACCTGGATGCAAGAATGAGGAAAGAGAATGCGGGACTCATCAGTGAGGCAACTGCAAAAACGCTCACATCGCGTGTACACTCAAAGATACATTCGAATTGGTGGAATTATTGGATACTATGAACATTAATAATAAACACATGCATCCATGGATATTGCCTTCCTATTCATTAACGTTCCATTATGCTCGTAGACCGTGAAAAAATAAATGAACGCATTAGAGACAAACGACTAAAATTAGGCATACCACCAGCTAGAGAGGCTATTAAAATTATGTACCGCCACCATACAATTCAACTTTCTAACAAAGTCATACCGCCAAATTGACGGAGTGGCCATGGGGAGTCCGCTTGGACCTATTCTAGCGGACATCTTCATGGCACATTTAGAAGAAACGAGATACTTAGACATCAATAACTTGGTCTTCTACCGTCGTTACGTAGACGATATAAGTAGTATACAATGATGTAACTACTTATTATTTGGGGGCCATCTCGGGGGGCCGGACGTCGTATTTCCTTATATGAAGGGTATAGCTCCGCATCCGCCCCCCCCCCTGAAAAACGGACAGCAAATGACCAAGATATTTGAATTTTGGCGGCTATTTTCTTGGTTCTGGGTGACTACCTCCGGTTGTCGTGATGACTACTTCCGGTTGCGAGGGGTGGGGCGGCCGTTGCGGCGACGGCGACGGCGGCAGTGGTCGGGCGGGCGGGGCGGACAAAGAGACAAGCCCCGGTCATGTGGAATACTTATATAA
>OY992876.1:415517012-415568387 GCA_963921405.1 Cepaea hortensis
AAAATTCAGGGATATCGAATTATAACCATGCAGAATACAATAGGCAAGCTGCTGGAGAAGGTAATTGCCAGGAAAATATCAAGCCAACTAGAGAGGCAAGGTGTTTTCCCACCTACCCTGGGTGGGTACCGTCCAAAAAGAGAAGCCTGGACCAATGCAGCAGTCTTTGCCCATGATGTCTATGAAGGTTTCCTTTCAGGCACTGAAACCGTTGCTGCAGCGATTGATCTTGAGGACGCATACAACAGAGTACCACTTTATTTTTTAATGTTTCAGCTTCTTGAACTAAACGTAAGTCCATTCCTCCTTAGTTGGATCGCTGCAGCCCTCTTCCAACGGAAAGTAGTTTTTAGATGTGGCAGTTGGACTTCGGAACCAACAACAATATATCCTGGCCTACCACAGGGATCACCATTATCTCCGGTACTGTTCAACGCCTACACAGTGAGAATCACCAGTGAGCAGATCACTGGACCTGGCAGGACATTGTCATATGCCGATGATGTGTTTGTGTATCGTCAGGGTAAGGATTGAGAGGAGGTTGCTGTGGAACTACAAACCGAACTCAATCGCATAAGTACTTGGTGTGATGAAGCTGGGGCAATGGTCAACCCAACAAAGGCAACAGTAACTTGGTTCTCGTTGAATAATCATATTGTCAACAATCCAACACCAACTGTAATGCTGTGTTCAGAGACGGTGGAAAGAACGCAGGCAATGAATTACCTGGGGATACGGTTTGATCGAAGCCTTGCTTATAATGTGCACATAGACCAGGTGATAACAAAGGCCAAGCGGGGTTTGGCAGCGATGCGGGTGATGGCGGCAGCAAACTGTGAGCAGCGCCATCTATGTCTTCTGTACGAGGGGCTGGTCATGTCTGGTTTGGAGTGTGCAATGGCAATCCTGACTCTCAGCCATAAGCAGATAGAAAGGATGGAAAGGATACAGAATGAAGCTATGCACATTATTCTTGGATGTACAAGAGATACAGCATGCAGGGCGATGCGCTACCTTCTTGATTTTCCAACCATTGAAGAGAGAATACAAGTTTGCAGGGCACGCGCCTACTACCTCAGAATTAACGCAAACACACAACATCCACTGCATAGTGAAATTAGGAAGGTGAAGGGCAGCAGGTTAAAAAGAGGACGGTCGTGGATGGGTCAAGCCGAAGACATTCTTCAACAGGTGTGTTCACTTGAGGACTTAGAACCTGGCGAGGAGTGGGTGCAAGTGCCAACAGACTTCTGCACATCCTTTTCAGTTTGCATCCAACTAGATAGAAAATGCAGACAAGAAAATCCGGCTGCTGTTGAGGCTGAAGTACAAGCGTTGATTTTCGAGAATTCACTAGACGGTGACGCGGTCATCTACACAGATGGGTCGGTCGTCCGACATGTGAGAAGCTCAAGGGCCTTTACAGCTCGGGCCGGAGGGAGAATTGTGAAGGAGGACTCTGGTGCTTTCACTGAAACCACAAGTAGCCTGACCATGGAAGTCATGGCAGTAAGTAAAGCAATAACATGGCTCGAGACACAGACATTAACTAGGGCTTGTTTCCTTAGCGACTCAATGAACATGATCAAGAGGATAGAGGAGGGGTCGAACCGAAGGGAATGGTTGCTGCCTCTGAAGCGGCTTCGGCTGGCAAAGGTTAGTTTCATCTTCGTGCCAGGGCATGCGGGAGTACAAGGGAATGAGCAGGCTGACAAGCTCGCAGGTGAGGCTACTGTGGAGGGCGGACGCGCCATGGACCAGGCTGACATTCTGAATGCCCTACGAGAAGTGAGACTTTTGCGAGAACCAAGTGATGACTGTGAATCTACAACAATGGCCAGACTGCGAGAGCAGCAAATTAAAAGAGGGGTGGCCAAACAAGAACACTACGCAGGAAGCCAAAGAAGATTGATAAACCAACACAGAACTGGTGTCGTTAGCCGCTACACGCTACGGGATTTGCCGAGGAGGGGATCCGAGCACTTATGGACTGAATGGTTCTATGTGCAACGAGGATAATCTGTCGACTGACTAACTAACGAAGAAAACTACAAAGGGTGTGAGGAGACTGTATATGTATGTCACGGGCATTCTGTCTTCGCAGACTATAGCTCACAATGACTGCAACACAAGTAACTTGGCGCCCTCTACACTATCTATTTCATCATGGTTAGAGGTCATGTGGCGATCATGACCCACATTCCCCAACCCAGCTCAAACATACAACAGGTCAACGAGCGGGAAGTAGAACGCTTAGTCGCGCCATACAGACAGCCACGTCAGCGTAATCTGAACCACTTGACCTATGATACTGGCTGAAACCGGTTTGACGCGTGGCTCAAAAACTAGTATATAAACCCGAGGCTGGTAACACTCAACCATCGGGATCAGAAGATGACTACAGACCTCAAAACTGTGCCTGCTAACTTGGTCTACATGACTCGTAGTGGTGAGACTATTAGACCAGTGGGCGGTGGTGATAAGGCCGAGTTTGTCTCATTCTACAGAAGAACGAGTACTTTACACATCCTAAGATTTTACGGTGAATCCGACAAGAAGTTCCCGACTAAGAATGGAATGACACTTACTCGGCAAGAATATGAACAGATGATCGCATGCATCGCGAGATCCTAACTGACTTTGATAAACTCAACCAAGTTATCCAAACCAGTAACGAAGTCAAACAAGGTACTAACAGAGACAACCAAGTCAGTAACCAAAACATTCAAGTCAGTGCTCGTGGCAAACAAGACACTACCAGAACCAATCAAGTCCAAAACACTCAAGTCAGCGCTCATGTTAAACAAGGAACTAACCAAAACCACCAAGTAGACGCATACTATACCGCCAGTTTTCAACCCAGCTGCAGTCAGATGTGTGATGACCCAGCAACCAGATGTGTGATGAACCCAAATAGCCAGCTGTTTGATGTGCAACAAGACATCAACCGAAGCAAGCAAGTCCAACACACTCAAGACAGTACTCAAGTCAAACAGTTTACTAAACGAGACCACCAAGTAGCCGCATACTATACAGTCAGTTATCAACCCAGCTACAGTCAGATGTGTGATGACCCCAGCAACCAGATAGGTGAAGAGCCCAATAGCCAGCTGTTTGATTTGCCCAACACTCAGATGATTGATGGCCCGATAGTATACAATACTCATATGTCAGCCCACCAATCAGGAGACCAGTCGTATGACTACATACCAAGTGACCTATACATACCAGACTACCAGCCGGAAAAACCAACCTACTCAGATAGTGATGTGAAGAAACCCAGAAACAACATACAATTTGTATAGCTCTGTATGTGAAAATAAAATGATGTGATGATACTATGTATACCGGCTCATATCACATCATCCATTTCGTATAATGACATTATGCATGTAAAATGTACTTAAATACTGTAAATAAACAGGTATATAGATTATAATTACGTCTTGTTTGTTGAATATTTAATGGTTACGGTGTATATACTTGTCATATGGTGAGAGAATGAAGAGTAAAAACCTTGGTCAAGTAATAAAATTTGTTAGCCAAATGGGAAAAATTGTGGCGACATTTCAACCAGACTTATAAGAAACTCAGTCAAACATATGAAAAGTAGGAAAATTTGTTTAACAAAGTGAAAAATGGTGGTCACATTTAAACCAAACTTATAAAAATCTCACTCAAACTTATGAAAAGTAGGAACATTTGTTAACCAAACGGGAAATGTTTGGCCAACTTTCATCCAAACTTATGAAAAGTGGACAATTTTGTTGTCCAGATGTGAAAAGTTTGACAAAATTTCACCCAAACTTATGAAAAGTAGGCAACTTTGTTAACCAAAGGGCAAAAAGCTTGGCCAAGTAAGAAAATGTGTTAACCAAACGTGGAAAGGTTAGCCAAATTTCAAACCAAACTTATAAATATCTCATTCAAACATATGAAAAGTAGAAAAATTTGTTAACCAAATGTGAAAAGTTTTCCCAACTTTCACACAAACTTATGAAAAGTGGGAAATTTTGTTGTCCAGATGTGAAAAGTTTGACCAAATCTCACTCAAACTTATGAAAAGTAGGAACATTTGTTAACCAAATGTGAAAAGGTTAACCACATTTCAAACCAAACTTATAAAAATCTCAGTCAAACATATGAAAAGTAAGAAAGTTTGTTAACCAAAGGGGAAAAGTTTGGCCAACTTTCATCCAAACTTATGAAAAGTTGACAATTTTGTTGTCCAAATGTGAAAAGTTTGACAAAATTTCACCCAAACTTATGAAAAGTAGGAAACTTTGTTAACCAAAGAGCAAAAAGCCTGGCCAAGTAGGAAAATGTGTTAACCAAAGGTGAAAAGGTTAGCCAAATTTCAAACCAAACTTATAAAAATCTCAGTCAAACATATGAAAAGTAGAAAAATTTGTTAACCAAATGTGAAAAGTTTTCCCAACTTTCACCCAAACTTATGAAAAGTGGGAAATTTTGTTGTCCAGATGTGAAAAGTTTGACCAATTCTAACCCAAACTTATGAAAAGTAGGAATCTTTGTTAACCAAATGTGAAAAGGTTAGCCGAATTTTCAAACAAATCTTATATAAATCTCACTCAAACATATGAAAAGTAGGAAAAGTTGGTAACTAATCGTGAAAAGTTTGGCAAACTTTCACCCAAATATATGAAAAGTTTGAAATTTTGTTGTCCAGATGTGAACAGTTTGACCAGCTTTTCACTCAAACTTATGAAAATTAGGAAACTCTGTTAACTAAAGGGTAAAATTCTTGGCCAAGTAAGAAAATGTGTTAACCAAATGTGAAAAGTTTAGCCAAATTTCAAACCAAACTTATAAAAAGCTCAGTCAAACACATGAAAAGTAGGAAAATTTGTTAACCAAACGGGAAAAGTTTGGCCAACTTTCATCCAAACTTATGAAAAGTGGACAATATTGTTGTCCAGATGTGATAAGTTTGACAAAATTTCACCCAAACTTATGAAAAGTAGGAAACTTTGTTAACCATAGGGCAAAAAGCTTGGCCAAGTAAGAAAATGTGTTAACCAAATGTGAAAAGGTTAGCCAAATTTCAAACCAAACTTATAAAAATCTCAGTCAAACATATGAAAAGAAGGAAAATTTGTTAACCAAATGTGAAAAGTTTGCCCAACTTTCACCCAAACTTATGAAAAGTGGGAAATTTTGTTGTCCTGATGTGAAAAGTTTGACCAAATCTCACCCAAACTTATGAAAAGTAGGAATCTTTGTTAACCAAATGTGAAAAGGTTAGCCGAATTTCAAACAAAACATATATAAATCTCACTCAACCATATGAAAAGTAGGAAAACTTGTTAACCAATCGTGAAAAGTTTGGCCAACTTTCACACAAACTTATGAAAAGTTGGAAATTTTGTTGTCCAGATGTGAAAAGTTTGACCAAATTTTCACCCAAACTTATGAAAATTAGGAAACTCTGTTAACTAAAGGGTAAAATTCTTGGCCAAGTAAGAAAATGTGTTAACCAAATGTGAAAAGTTTAGCCAAATTTCAAACCAAACTTATAAAAAGCTCAGTCAAACACATGAAAAGTAGGAAAATGTGTTAACTAAACGTGACAAATTTGACCCAAACTTATGAAAAGTGGAAAATTTTGTTGTCCAGATGTGAAAAAATTGACAAAAGCTCACCCAAACTCATGAAAAGTAGGAAACTTTGTTAACCTAATGGCAAAATTTATTTGGCCAAGTAAGAAAAGGTGTTGACCAAACGGGAAAAGTTTGGCCAACTTTCACCCAAACTTATTAAAAGTGGGAAATTTTGTTGTCCAGCTGTGAAAAGTTTGACCAAACCTCACCCAAACTCATAAAAAGCAGGAAACTTTATTAACCAAATGTGAAAAGTTTGGCTAAAGTTCATTGAAACTTATAAAAAAGTAGGAAACTTTGTTAACCAAATGTGAAAATTTTTGGACAAGTGAAGAAATATTTCATCCAAAACTTATAAAAAAGTAGGAAATTTTGTTAACAAAATATGAAAAATTTAAGCCAAATTTCAGCCACAACTTATAAAATGTAGGACAATTCCTTAACCAAATGGGAAAAATATCTCACGTTGTCATTTTAAACACCCAACCTGCTAGAGATATTCGTCTGTCCCCTAGGCAAACAACAGTTGTATTTCAGAAAATTAAATGTATCTCATGTAATAAGTCACTATAGTTGAATGAAAAAATAAAATTTCCACAATTAAATTGTACAAACATTAACAATTAAATTTCTCTTTTATGTTTCCACTTTGAATGTTTCATGTAGAAATTTAATTGTGCTATTGGGCTCTTCACCTATTTGGTTGGTGGGGTCATCACACATCTGACTGTAGCTGGGTTGATAACTGGCTGTATAGTATGCGGCTACTTGGTGGTTTCGTTTAGTACCCTGTTTGACTTGAGTACTGTCTTGAGTGTGTTGGACTTGCTTGCTTCGGTTGATGTCTTGTTGCACATCAAACAGCTGGCTATTGGGTTCATCACACATCTGGTTGCTGGGGTCATCACACACCTGACTGCAGCTGGGTTGAAAACTGGCGGTATAGTATGCGTCTACTTGGTGGTTTCGGTTAGTTCCTTGTTTAACTTGAGCGCTGACTTGAGTGTTTTGGACTTGATTGGTTCTGGTAGTGTCTTGTTTGCCATGAGCACTGACTTGAATGTTTTGGTTACTGACTTGGTCGTCTCTGTTAGTACCTTGTTTGACTTCGTTACTGGTTTGGATAACTTTGTTGAGTCTATCAAAGTCAGTTAGGATCTCGCGATACATTGCGATCATCTGTTCATATTCTTGCCGAGTAAGTGTCATTCCATTCTTAGTCGGGAACTTCTAGTCGGATTCAACGTAAAATATTCGGATGTGTAACGTACCCGTTCCTCTGTAGGATGAGACAAACACGGCCTTATCACCACCGCCCACTGGTCTAATAGTCTCACCACTACGAGTCATGTAGACCCAGTAAACAGGCACAGTCTTGAGGTCTGTAGTCATCTTCTGATCACGATGGTTGAGTGTTACCAGCCTCGGGTTTATATACTAGTTTTTGAGCCACGCGTAAAACCGGTTTCAGCCAGTTTCATAGGTCAAGCGGTTCAGATTACGCTGACGTGGCTGTCTGTATGGCGCAACTAAGCGTTCTACTACCCGCTCGTTGACCTGTTGTATGTTTGAGCTGGGTTGGGGAATGTGGGTCATGATCGCCACATGACCTCTAACCATGATGAAATAGATAGTGTAGAGGGCGCCAAGTTACGTGTGTTGTAGTCATTGTGAGCTATATTCTGCGAAGACAGAATACCCGTGATATACATATACAGCCTCCTCACACCCTTTGTAGTTTTCTTCGTATTGAGGCCTGGTCAGCTATTAAAGACACTGTTGTAAGTATATTACAACCATCTTGTTTTTATGTAGGTGTTTTAATACTCGTCCGCTAGTGTGTATTGATATTTTTAAATTTTAATTACCAGTTACCATACGGGGGTTAGACTATCTCGGCCTCTTTCACTGTTGTTCTTGACTTTTTTCTCTGCTCCAGGGCTTTGACTCTGTGACTGGTCCCCAGGACTGGGGTTAGCATTTGGTCCATCTCTAGTATACGTCGCTCAATATTCTCTCTTTCCCTTATTACATGGTGCCAGTTGCCGTTGTGTTCTTCGGTGTCAACGCTATGAACTGTCAAGAGGTGAGGATCTGTTGCAAAATTTACCTGGAGAGGAGAAAAAATCACATTGAAACTTATAAGGCTTCAGCGTCTAGTAATTCATAGTGAAAATAAAGAGTACCAGATAATAGAATGTACCATTAGACATCGGAACTAACACAACTGTTCTTGGAAACTATGAGTGTGACCGTTACTATTTATACATACCTTTCTCGATTGGTGTTGTATTTCATCTGCTGTGACAGAGGAGCAACTTCGGAAACCAGCGGTAGGATAGTTTTCATTCCACAAAGCATTGATTTTCTTGAGAAACTCAGAGTCTGGTTCATGACCGCTAGACAGAGGGTCACTATTTTCATCTGAAGAAGAGTCGTCATGCAGATCAAATGTTGTCTCATATGGGTCTACGGTTGTCTGACTACAAGAAGTAGATTTCTTGCAGAACAACATGTCTATTGACAGAGCTGGGATGAAGAATCAAGAATCACCAGTCTTCACAACAGGTAACGTAGAAGATGTGATACTTTGCTGATCACTGAGCCCGGTACTTCTATTCGACGAATGCTGGTTGTCTTATTCACGGTATTTGCTTACGTATATTGAATCATCAGAATATTGTCTGACCATGTGACCGGATGCGACTCCATCTTTGACCATTAGTCACGTGTTTCGTATGTATCCCATAAGGCATGAGACCGGCTACAGCGCCATCTTTAAACGGTTTTAGTCACGCGGTTGTAGACTTACACATGTCATCGAGTGCGACGCCATCTTTAACTGGTTTTAGTCACGTGTTTCGATTGTATACCTTAGACATACGATCGGAAGCATCAGCATATTTGATCGGTTGTATCGTTATGTTGTCAGTACGCTCTGAGTTATCCTCCAATTTTCCCCAAAGACATGTCTGAACACGTTCACGTTCGTTCACTCCGCCGACATAGCCCTGTGGTGAGTCACCCGATCGGTCACCTTCAGCTGATGATGATGATGATGATGATGATGATGATGATGATGATGATGATGATGATGATGATGATGATGATGATGATGATGATGATGATAATGATGATGATGATGATGATGATGATGATGATGATGATGATGATGATGATGATGATGATGATGATGATGATGATGATGATGATGAAGATGATTTTGTTCGTGGTGGTGGGTGATGATGTTGATGGTAATCCTGATTACAGACACTACAGACGATCATGTGTGCCGGTAGTTCAGAAAGACAACGGCAAGCTTGCCCAGGAAGCACGAATGTTGAGATTGACTGCGCTGTCCTGTAATTGATAGCACACACACACACACGCATGTACATACACGCACGCACTCACACGCACACACACCTACATGCGCGCACACATACACACATACACACACACACACACACGGCTGACAATTGCAAACTTACCCCAGCAAAACTGAAGCACTATAGAATGCTGAGGGTGACTGCGATGGCGTGTAAATGCAATGCATTAAACCTTGACTGTCATCTGTAAAAGCAATTCAGCCGTTCATAAAAAAAAGACACCACCAATCTTGCCCAGCAAACACGGCGCTCCACAGAATGCTGAGGTTGACTGTGATGTCCTGTAATTGATAGCACACCCACGGACGCACACGCACACACAAACACACACACACACACACACATTCATGTGGTATTAGTTTTTGGTTACAGTGCTATTCATTGGAGAAGCTACAAGGTGAGAAAGAAAGAGAGAGAGAGATAGGGAGGGCGAGAGAGAGAGAGAGAGAGAGAGAGAGAGAGAGATAAAGAGGGCGAGAGAAAGAGATAGGGACAGAGAGAGTGAGAGAGTGAAAGAGATAGCAAGGGAGAGAAAAAGAGAAAAAGATAGAGATAGAGAGAGCGAGAGAGATAGTGTGAGAGAGAGCGAGAGAAAGAGATAGGGACAGAGAGTGAGAGAGAGAGAGAGGTAGAGAGAGAGAAAACGAGAGAGAGAAAGGGACAGAGAGAGTGAGAGAGAGAGAGAGAGAGGTATAGGGATAGAGAGAGAGAGACAGCCAGTTAGGGAGAGAATGATAGAGATAGTGAGAGATAGAGAGAGATTAAAGAAAAGAGAGGAAGAGTGACGAGAGAGAGAGAGAGAGAGAGAGAGAGAGAGAGCGGTAGAGAGGGAGAAAGAGGTAGGGAGGGAGATACCGAGGGTGAGAGAGAGCTAGAGAGGTAAAGGTAGAAGGAGAGAAGGGGATAGAATGAGAGAGAGAGAGTGAGAGAGAGGTAGAGGAAGAAAAATAGAGAATGATAGAGATAGTAAGAGAGAGAATAGAGAAAAGCGAGAGAGAGGAAGAGTGACGAGGGAGAGAGAGAGAAAGAGAGAGAGAGAGAGAGAGAGAGAGAGAGAAAGAGAAAGAGAGAGAGAGAGAGATTTACATCAAATAGAAAATACATATTTGCACTGAATTCTTGTATGCATGACCACTGCATATTTGACCACAGCTCGCCTAGTCGTCAATGGTAATTACCTTCAGGTTCTTATCTAGCGGTTATCAGTAACCGCTGGCCGCGGCTATTGTCATATCGCTCGGCTCGTGGTCTGTGAAGCGTTATGTTTGAGTGGTATCGGAAAATCTCGTACGGCCGTCGCTGGCTAACCCTTGTATTTTTCTCGCGTGGCGTGTTCGGTGAAGCGTCACTTGTTGCTTGTGCGCGCAGGTAACGATTGGCGGTCAGGGGAAGTTAGTGTGTAAAAAAAAGGGGGACCGTTTACTCTCCCCTTGTCGTAATTTTCTAATTAAGGGGTATAACTGTAGGGTTTAATAATATAACATATTTTAATGTATATCTTGATACTCTATGGTTTAAATTAATAGAGACTCGTAGATTTTTATTGACGTACCTATTCTCCAATATACATACAAGATATTTTGGTGATTAATTAAGTTTTTAGGTTTAATTTATAAATAAATTTCTTTGTCTAGTATATTTTTTAAACCAGATTTTCACCATGCGCGTAATGTTGATGCATAGGTACGGAAACATGTCGAAGCGTGCAAAAGTTTATTCATGCAATCCAACAGTGGATCCTCGGGTTCGCTCGAGAGATGAAATAAATCATTTTTCTGTCATACTGACGTCGGTCTCCTCATCGAAGGAGATCGATAGGACTGGAGGTCGCGCACACCGCAAGGCACACGCACACAAACACGCACATTGAGACTCGAACCCGACAACTATTTGGTCTACTTATATAAGTATTCCACATGACCGGGGCTTGTCTCGTTGTCCGCCCCGCCAGCCCCACCACCGCCGCCCCACCCCTCGCGATCGGAAGTAGTCATCACGACAACCGGAAGTAGTCACCCAGAACCAAGAAAATAACCGCCAAAATTCAAATATCTGGGTCATTTTCGGGCCGTTTTACAGGGGGGGGCGGATGCGGAGCTATACCCTTCATATAAGGAAATACGACGTCCGGCCCCCCGAGATGGCCCCCAAATAATAAGTAGTTACAAAATTGTATACTACTGATATACTAATTATCACCACAGACGAGCTACAAGCAATGTCGTTCCAGGCTACAATGAACGTTACACATAAAAACATCTCTCTGTCTATGGAACACGAACACAACGAAGCGTGCCGTTTCTAGAAATCCTAATGAGACATAGAGCAGACGGCACAATTCAAATATCGGTGTACCGTAAAGAAACATGGACTGGCCAATACTTAAATTTTCAGAGCTTCGCACCTGTTCAGAACAAACGGGGCTTAGTACTGAGCCTGTTTGACCGTGCTAGGAAGATATGCACCCAGGACACACTGACAGAGGAATTTGAAACTCTGAAGAATGTCTTAACCCTGAATGGGTATTCCACAGAATTTATAAAGCGCCACTGCCAACAGCCCAAACCAAAACCAGAAGAAACTACAGTCCCTAAACTCAAGGTTTTCATCCAGCTAACCTTCCGAGGGGATGACGTAATGCAACGTCTGCAGGACCGGCTCATCACAGCAGTCGGGCGAACATTCTGTGCTGCAACTCCAGTTATCAGGTACATAACCACACCGATCTCCACCCCAGCAGTAAAAGAACCTGTAGATTTGTACGCCAAATTGAATTGTATTTACCAACATACATGCAGGTGAGAGGCCATCACATCGGCAGAATAGAGCGACAGTTACATAACAGGGTTTTGGAACACATTCCGAACTGGGTCAACAAGATAATACACACAAACGATGTTAGCCTAAGTAAGCCGACACACCGGAACAGTCCCGCTTCATCGGTCGCGAGACATGTGCTCGAGAGTGGTCATGTGGTTGTGAGAGACAGTGCCTTCCTTGTGTTGTTCAACACACAAAGTAGTCGCATGTTAAAGTTTGCAGACGCTATATTGATCAGTTATTTAGTTAGTTAGTTAGTTAGTTAGTTAGTTAGTTGGTTAGTTAGTTAGTTAGTTAGTTAGTCGAAAGATCATTCTCAATGCATATCGAACCATTCAGTCCATAAGTGCTCGGATCCCCTCCTCAGAAAATCCCGCAGCGTGTAGCGGCTAACGTCACCAGTTCTGTGTTGGTTTATCAATCTTCTTTGACTTCCTGCGTAGTGTTCTTATTTGGCCACCCCTATTTTAATTTGCTGTTCTCGCAGTCTGGCCATGGGTGTAGATTCACAGTCATCACTTGGTTCACGCAAAAGTCTTACTTCTCGTAGAGTATTCAGAGTGTCAGCCTGGTCCATGGCGCGTCCGCCCTCCACCGTAACCTCACCTGCGAGCTTGTCAGCCCACTTATTTCCTTGTACTCCCGCATGCCCTGGCACGAAGATGAAACTAACCTTTGCCAGCCGAGACCGCTCCAGAGGCAGCAACCATTCTCTTCGGATCGACCCCTCCTCTATCCTCTTGATCATGTTCATTGAGTCGCTAAGGAAACATGCCCTAGTGAAAGTCTGTGTCTCGAGCCATTTTATTGCTTTACTTACTGCCATGACTTCCATAGTCAGGCTACTTGTGGTTTCAGTGAAAGCACCAGAGTCCTCCTTCACAATTCTGTCTCTGGCCCGAGCCGTAAAGGCCCATGAGCTTCTCACATGTCGGACTACCGACCCATCTGTGTAGATGACAGCATCACCGTCTAGCGAATTCTCGAAAATCAACGCTTGTACTTCAGCCTCAACAGCAGCCGGATTTTCTTGTCTGCATTTTCTATCTAGTTGGATGCAAACTGAAAAGGATGTGCAGAAATCTTTTGGCACTTGTACCCACTCCTCGCCAGGTTCTAAGTCCTCAAGTGAACACACCTGTTGAAGAATGTCTTCGGCTTGACCCATCCACGACCGTCCTCTTTTTAACCTGCTGCCCTTCATCTTCATAATTTCACTATGCAATGGATGTTGTGTGTTTGCGTTAACTCTGAGGTAGGCGCGTGCTCTGCAAACTTGTATTCTCTCTTCAATGGTTGGAAAATCAAGAAGGTAGCGCATCGCCCTGCATGCTGTATCTCTTGTACGTCCAAGAATAATGCGCATAGCCTCATTCTGTATCCTTAAAGGATATATTGATCAACCTACGTAAACCGGCCTTGTGCAAGCAGAAAGACATGTTAGTCAGTTTGAAATTACTGTGGTAGACAATCGACATTACTGTGCGAATATGTGTATATTTCAGATTGAAGGAGTTATCTAGTTATTTCACTTTAGGTTGTGTGACTTCTGCAGTATGTACCTGACGAGATGCAGCGAAATATGCCAGGCAATAAATCGTGCAATATATTAAAATTATTGCAGTTACAATATTTTGTTTTTTTATATATCGGCGTTGTTGATCATCTGCTTAGGCGTCGATGAAGAATGCAGTCGACTGCGGGAGTTAGTGTATTAGGCAATGAATGAATCACCAAATAACGAGAAGTATATTGTGAGCGTTACTAGAACTCGATTACAAGGCACAAAATGGACGTTGCGGCCAAAGCCTTCATCAGCACAGAACACGTACACACAAACAGACGCACTACTACACGAGAAACACTACATGAAAATGCAAAGGTTACTTATCTGAATCCTGGGTTGGTCGAATGCGCATTACGCGCTTATAGTTTGATGTGAATGGAAAGAACCGGATGTATGGTTTAAACGGGTCGATGGGCGACAGGGATTTGCTTAGCTGCCCGGTGGGAGGGAGGGGGGGGGGCGCCCATGTAAGCGAACGGTGAAAAGTGGATTAGCAGTGAACTATAGCCGGCTCTGTGGCGAAGATATAGTGCGCACTCCCGCATACCACGTAGGAACACGGCGGCAGGCGCTTGGAATGCAGTCCGCCCTGCATTGGTTTACATAGAATGGCATGAGTTCCGGTCGCTCACAAAGCAATGACAAGCTACCGAACGCAAACTTGTCAAGAAATCAGAAACTGCAAAAGTAATGTTGGGGTTGATTGCTACGCCATGTAAAGGATATACTACCACGTTTTTATAGTGGGCTATACAACTTCGGGGATAGAAAAGGGGGGAGGGGAGGTTGGAAGTTAAATGAAACTATGTTGGACATTGAGGCCTTGAGGGGAAAGTGAACCCAACTGGAAGATGAGGCGGTTTTCCAATGTCTTACGATCACGTTCGTGAGATACGCATGATTGTGATATGGCGATAGTAACAAATACAAAGGAGGTAAGTAACTAAAGAACATATGTCAGGTCTAGGAAAGCGGTAGGACATTAATTGATCCACGAACATTTGGAGGAAAGTTGATACATGGTGTTGGAGATTGCGCGATATAGAGAACCATAACTCTGTACACCAAATTGCATGACTGGTTGGATTTTGCAGCTAAACCTTTCGAATGCAGTGGAGAAGACATTTTCACGCTAAACTATCCCTCGTCGACTGTTGCGACATGTATGGCAGTTTATGGGGTGTCATTATTCTTTGTTTCACTCCAGGGTTTAGGTTGAACACGGCTAAGAAAGAAGGAAGGAAGGAAGAAGAAAGAATGTAGAAAGAAGAAGGAAAGAATGAATGAAGAAAACAGATATGTTAGAAAGAAACAGACACGACGAAAGAAAGATGCAAGAAAGAAAAAAGAAGGTAGATAGTAGAAGAGAGAAGGACAGAATAAAAGAAAGAAAGAGTGAAAGAAGAAAGACGGAAGGACGAATAAGGCGGGAAGCAAGAAGGAAAGAAGAAAACTATAAGAAGGAAGAAAGAAGAAAGAAAGAAGAAAGAAGGGCAGAAAGAAATAATGAAAGACTAACGAAGAAACTAAATAATGATAAGAAGGAATGACAAAAGAAGAAGACAAGAATAGAGAAGATGGCACGACTAAAGAAGAACGAAAGCAGAAAGAACAAGGGAGCTTTATATGCGTATGTCCCGGGCATCAGGATGTGGCCTCAATCATTGTGGGACGTGTGTTTGATCCTAAGTTTGCCTGGAAGTGTAAAGAAATATACCCAGCCGATTTATGTTGTGACTGCCTGGGCAATCAGCCTTTATTTGCGCAGTTGATCGATCTCTCTAGCCAGATAAAATAGTAGAGTTCGCAAATCTTTCAGTGGAAATGTTGTGAGGACACCATTACTACGTCACAGTGTTATATAGTATTTATAAGTCTGTAAAATACAGCACGATGTAAGCGAAATCAAATTAACTAATGGGCCCGATTGTTGTTAGAATATTCACATATGTCGATGTTATTAACTGGCGACATGAAATAATAATCAGTTGTTGTCGTGGTCGATGGAGAATATAGAATCTGGTTGCTTGTTACTGTGGTTAATTACTGGTTACAATAGAAATCAACGTGTCTACAAGGATGTACTAAATAATTGAGTAAATGAAAACGTGAGTAGTGAGCTGCGAGTCTGAATCCGAGCGGGGGAGTTTGATTTTATTGTTCAAGGGGATGTGGGAATACTCGGTTACGTGAGAACGGATATCACACTTTGTTTGTGAGTTTTATTGTTGTTAAATGTTATTATATTTAAGTCCAGGGACATGTCTTCTGCGGTTACACGATTGTTATTGCCGTGACTGTTGCAACTGTGTTGAGTTGACGGATGAATTAAGTATCCATGCGTATATAAGTTAGCGGCATATCCTTTACAGGACGTCGTAGTCAGCCCTAGCCTTTTTTTTTGGATGTTTGTGATCTCTTGGCAAGTTAACTTTCAGTAGTTTGCAATTGCTTTCTGAACTACCGGTACACATACTTTTTATTTTTAAAAAACCAACGCAATGCGGTTTGTTGCCAAATCCGCTGCAGCTGTGTTTCGAACTCGGCATGTGCGATTACGAACTGCACCCGCACATAGATGAGAATATTCTTTAGAGGAAGGGGGCTGCGTGGTCTCGAGGTATGGTGTCCGCCTCGAGTGCTGGAGGTCCCGGGTTCAAGCCCCGGTGATGACCGGGATTTTGTCTCGTGGACTTCTAGTAATAAAATTTCCCCTGGTCTCTGGGTAGTGAGATCGGACGCCCGTGTGTATTGTTGAGCACGAAAAAAATCCCTTGGCAGTTGGAAATCGAAAAAGAGTAGCCTAACGGCACTGCCCGGTCAAAATTTCGAGTTAAAAATCTACCCAAGTATTTCAGGATCCTCGCCGGTGCTACGGAGTTCGTGCACTGAGCTGAGTTTTTCCAGACTCAGGTTTGAGGTAGGAGGAGAACGAAGCACTTATGGGTTGCACCCGTGTGCCGTGATGTTGATCCATCGACTAAACTAAACTAAACTATTCTCTTCAGTTATTGCTTATTATTTATCAGAAGCTCCAGTATAACACTGGAGACATGTTTTTAACGATTTCGTCTCCCCCAGAAATCAAGTGCATGGAAGCTGACTACCTATAGTGGAGGGATGAGACGATTCAGTCAACACTAAAACTGTGTCAGCTGTTGATGCCAACGTCACAGGTAGAAAATGCTTAAATAAACTACGTCACTGTTACAGAATGTTTACATGAACAACGTCACAGTTACATCATGTTTACATAAACAACATCACTGTTAGAGAATGTTTACATAAACAACGTCACAGTTACAGAATGCTTACATAAACAACGAAACTGTTACATAATGTTTACATAAACAACGTCACAGTTACAGAATGTTTACATAAACAACGACACGGGCAGAGTATGTTTACATAAACAACGTCACAGTTACATAATGTTTACATGAACAACGTCACAGTTACATCATGTTTACATAACCAACGTCACAGTTACAGAAAGTTTACATAAAACAACGTCACAGATACAGAATGGTTACACAAACAACATCACAAGTACAGCAACAACGTCACAGTTACAGCAACAATGTCACAGTTACAGCAACAATGTCACAATTACAGCAACAATGTCACAGTTAATGATTACATAAACATCGTCACAGTTACAGCAACAATGTCACAGTTACAGAATGTTTAAATAAACAACATCACAGGTACTGAACGTTTAAATAAACAACAACACCGACCATGCCTCTAACACGGAACAGCCTTCAGTCACGTGACAACCTCGGTGGTCTAGTGGCAGGACACTCGCCTGGCCGGTCCTGTGGTCAAGGGTTCCAACCACATCGGGGCGGATTCGGATTGCGAAAACTGAGGGATCCCAGGTCGACCCAAACTAACTTGTGTATCCAGAAATGTCGTGGGTTTTACAGCCGGCGGCGTGATACAGACCACATTACACACCGGGTGTCCGCGGTCTGTCATAACATGGGTCTAGCACCTTGTATCCAATGCGCAGGTGATAAAAGTAGCCGTACCTGACCTCAGTACGGTACCAAGGGGTTAACGACGTTGTTCGCAATCTCCTATATCAACGTGGGGGGAAATAGCTGCGCGAGATTCTAAAGGGGATCCCGCCTCGCTGGTTAACTTACGGGGGTTCAGAAAGCAATGGCAAACTACTGAACGTAACAGCTTGCCTAGTACATCAACAGCAGCTGAAAAGTTCTGGTGTTGACTGCAACGTCATGTAAGGGATATGCAACATAAAAAAAACAAAAAAACATGCAAGTCTGATCATTATGTGATGTATTAGCTGAACCACATTGATAATGAAAGGGATTAATAACACGCAAGTTTGATCATTATTTTATGTATTAGCTGAAATACACTGATATTCAAGGGTATTAATAACACGCAAGTTTGATCATTATGTGATGTATTAGCGGAATCACACTGATAATGAAGGGGAATAATAACAAGCAAGTGTGATCATTATTTGATGATTTAACTGAATCAAACTGATATTGAAGGGGATTTATAATAAGCAAGTTTGATCATTTTGTGATGTATTAGAAGAACAACACTGATATTGAAAGGGATTAATAACAAACAAGGTTGATCATTATGTGACGTTTTAGCTGAATCAAACTGACGTTGAATGGGATTTATAACAAGCAAGTTTGATCATTATTTGATGTATTAGCTGAACCACACTGATATTGAAGGGGATTGCTTGCTTGCTTACTTGTGTTCGTTGGCTTGAGCTCCAACGCGAAGTCCTGTATGTCGGATGATGGCATCCTGTTGTCCAACATCAGTGTGATGGCATACAGGACCTGAGGTGTGCGTGAGTATCCATTGTCCCATGTCTGGCTTATTGGTGTGCAGACTGGTGGTTCCTCGCCGTACAGGCACTCTCCGAATTCGAAGGAATCGGTGATCCTACTGACTTTAGCCAGGACCCCGAAGGGACCTGTTGCCCAGGACGCTCGACGAGGACGCGTCAATAGGTCTTGGCCAGTATATAACCCGGCCCTGGTGCCTTGGAAACACCTCTGCGTCCCAAAGGGGATTTATAACAAGCGAGTTTGATCATTATGTGATGTGTTAACTGAATCAAACTGATATTGAAGGATATTTATAACAAGTAAGTTTGATGTATGCGATTTTTCAAGCTGTAGTCAACCCCATCATATATTAACTGTTTGTGATTTACTAGGCAGTGCTAATTTAGTAGTTTGCCAATTCTATCTGAACTGTCTATGCCTTATACCACCTAAATCAACGCAAAGCGATAGGCTTCCAAATCGCCAGCAGCTGGTTTGGAATCCTCGACTCTGTATGAGGGAAGGGGGGATTTATAACACTGTTATGTTAAGTATCCGCAAAGTCACAGCGCCGATCATTGAAGAGGATATTGGAATATGCTACCGCTGACAACTATATCGTCCTGAGCCACAGACAGTGACAGGCCGCATTAGAGAAACATACATATCTTATATGTAATGAAGTTATGACATTTCCTCATCATCACATGTCCTCTCAACAGACGCTGGTTTTTATGTCTCCGCATGTCTCTGGTGTTTGTGTTCTAGATCATCTCTCTCTCTCTCTCTCTCTCTCTCTCTCTCTCTCTCTCTCTCTCTCTCTCTCTCTCTCTCTCTCTCCATGATATTTCTCCTGCCAATGTCTTGATAATCCTTTTCAGACGGGGATGTCCCAAGACAGCGATACACATCATTATCTGACACTGATCTGTAGAATTCCATATCATCTTGGGTAGGCAACATGGTAGTTGTCCCTTGACTTCCACTTCCACACGGAGTTTATTTACGTGGATCTATGGCAGCAATGCTCGACTGTCAGAACAAGTGAGCGCCGATCTTTGCATAGTTTAGAGAGTTGAAAACTTACACCGCAGTTAGAAAATCACCAGCGTCGCTGTTGCTACACTGTAATACGTCGTATATCCTCTAACACACGGAGACTACAGAAATATAATTACATTTGCCTGTAAACTCACCTTGAGAAGATGGTAAACAACGCCATCACTAGCGGACACCTGGTGTTGTATTGTTTAGTACCCGATAATCTTGCCGGCATTGGGTTATAGTTCATGGACAGATAAATACGTAACACCTGTATGGGAAACATGATCACATTAGATCGAATGCAAGCCGGCCCATACGTGTTGTGTTGAATCATGATCTGGTTTCATCATGTTATCCCTTTCCGCAGATTGGAAATCACTGTAGCAATGTTGCACACATGTCGCTAGTCTCTGGTATTGGAGAGGACAAGGGACACAAGCCCCGTGGAAAAGGTAAGTTGCTACCTGACCTCAGTCTTGTCTGGGCTCTGGCCACCTACATATCAATGCATCGGATTTAGAAGTTACAGCTCAGTCTCCCATACTACTTGCAGGTTGAGGACAGGCTAGACCAGGGACAACATGTATACAGCCAACACGCACAGATCTAACAATGCAAACATGCATGGATTTGAGACCAGGGACAACATGTATACAGCCAACACGCACAGATCTAACAATGCAAACATGCATGGATCAGAGACCAGGGACAACATGTATACAGCCAACACGCACAGATCTAACAATGCAAACATGCATGGATTAGAGACCAGGGACAACATGTATACAGCCAACACGCACAGATCTAACAATGCAAACATGCATGGATCAGAGACCAGGGACAACATGTATACAGCCAACACGCACAGATCTAACAATGCAAACATGCATGGATCAGAGACCAGGGACAACATGTATACAGCCAACACGCACAGATCTAACAATGCAAACATGCATGGATTTGAGACCAGGGACAACATGTATACAGCCAACACGCACAGATCTAACAATGCAAACATGCATGGATCAGAGACCAGGGACAACATGTATACAGCCAACATGCACAGATCTAACAATGCAAACATGCATGGATTAGAGACCAGGGACAACATGTATACAGCCAACACGCACAGATCTAACAATGCAAACATGCATGGATCAGAGACCAGGGACAACATGTATACAGCCAACACGCACAGATCTAACAATGCAAACATGCATGGATTTGAGACCAGGGACAACATGTATACAGCCAACACGCACAGATCTAACAATGCAAACATGCATGGATCAGAGACCAGGGACAACATGTATACAGCCAACATGCACAGATCTAACAATGCAAACATGCATGGATTAGAGACCAGGGACAACATGTATACAGCCAACACGCACAGATCTAACAATGCAAACATGCATGGATCAGAGACCAGGGACAACATGTATACAACCAACACGCACAGATCTAACAATGCAAACATGCATGGATTAGAGACCAGGGACAACATGTATACAACCAACACGCACAGATCTAACAATGCAAACATGCATGGATTAGAGACCAGGGACAACATGTATACAACCAACACGCACAGATCTAACAGTGCAAACATGCATGGATCAGAGACCAGGGACATGTATACAACCAACACGCACAGATCTAACAATGCAAACATGCATGGATTAGAGACCAGGGACAACATGTATACAACCAACACGCACAGATCTAACAATGCAAACATGCATGGATCAGAGACAATGGCACAGGACGGGCAACTAAGAAATGGAATTAACCGGAAAGCTCACGTCCAGCCCAAGGATTGAACACTTGATGATAATGATGACGGTGATAACATGATGATGATTTGATGATGATTTGGTGATGGTGATCTTCTTCTTCAGCGTTCCGAGCCATTGAGGTTCTTTGCTGCAAATACAATCCGTCTCCATTCGTCTCTCTGGTGGACCTTCTCTTGCCAGTCGTTGATTCCAAGTGCTTGTAGGTCTGTATATGTATAATCTCTCCACCGCCTTCTTGGTCTACCTCGGGGTCTACGGTCATTTATTTCCTGAGTGTAAGCGAGTTTAGTTTCCCTATTATCTTCCATTC
Organism: Cepaea hortensis; assembly: GCA_963921405.1. Taxonomy (NCBI): domain Eukaryota; kingdom Metazoa; phylum Mollusca; class Gastropoda; order Stylommatophora; family Helicidae; genus Cepaea; species Cepaea hortensis. The sequence continues at coordinate 415,538,389 of OY992876.1, forward strand.
TTTCTATATGCCCCAGCCATTGTAGTCTATTAGCCTTCATGATACCAGTGATTAGCGGGGACTTAAACAGATCATAAAAGTCTTTGTTACTTCTTCTTTTCCACTCTCCACTTTGTGTATCACTAATGGGTCCAAAGATGCGTCTTAAAATTTTGTTCTCAAAGGTTTGTAACAAGGCTTCGTCTCCTTTCGTTGTACTCCAGGTTTCAGAGCCATACAGCACAAATGGTCTGATCAGTGTTTTGTATATTGTGATTTTGGTGTTACGAGATAGCGCCTTTCATTTTAGTAGATGTTGTAGTGCATAGTATATCTTATTTCCAGAGTTGATTCTAGTTTGTATTTCTTCCCTTATGATGTTGGAGCAGTTGAAGATTGTACCCAGGTATTTGTATGTCTCCGTTCTTTTAATGGTCATATTATCTATTTGTATGTGGCCAGAGTTTTTAGCCATTCCGTCTCTTGAAATTACCATATATTCTGTCTTATCTTGGTTGATAGCCAGCCCCATCTGTTGGGCTTTTTCCTTTAAGTGAGTCAATATTTCCAATGTCTTTTGTTCACTTTGCCCTATAATATCTATATCATCTGCATAACCAAGCAGCTTGGATGTTCCTCCAATATCACATTCCTCCTTTACCTTCCTTACAACTTTCTCTAGAGCCAGATTGAAGAGTAGCGGCGATAGTGCATCACCCTGTTTCAAGCCAGATGTTATTTGGAAAGGGTCTGATTTCCTGCCTTTATATGTTACTATATTATAAGTATCTTCCATGCACAGTCTGGTCATGTTGATTAACTTCCTTGGTATTCCAAATTCCTGCATAGCATTCCATAGACTATTCCTATGGACACTATCATAAGCCTTTTTAAAATCCACAAAAATGTTATGGAGATCTCTTTTATATTCCCAATTTTTCTCGGCTATTTGTCGTAAGATAAATATCTGATCTATTGTTGATCTGATTTGTCTAAAACCCGCCTGGTAGTCACCTAATATGTCTTCTGAATATGGTTTTAGTCTATTTAATAATACTGCGGATAGTATCTTATAGCTTGTGGACAGTAGTGATATTCCTCTATAGTTTCCACATTGGAACTTGTCTCCTTTCTTAAAGATAGGTATCAATAATGACTCTTTCCAGTCATGGGGTAATTCTTCTGTCCTCCAGATTTTTATTATTAGTTCGTATAGCTTTAGATGTAATGCATGGCCACTTGCCTTTATAAATTCAGCAGTAATTCCATCAGTCCCAGTTGCCTTATTGTTTTTAAGTCGTGTGATTACATATAGGATTTCTTCAAATGTAGGTTCTTCAATTTGTGGTTAGCATGTTAGAACCTCTTCCTGTGGGAAAATGTTACTTGGAGCTTCACAATTTAGTAATTCAACAAAATATTCTTTCCATGTGTTGCACATTTCCTCATTGGTATTTATCATATTCCCATTTTTGTCTTTTAAACCATATGTGTTTTGTTGGTGCCCTCGTTTCATTGACTTCAGTTCTTTAAATAATTTTCTGGATTCATTTTTCTGGTGATTAGTTTCCATATCTTTGATTATATTACTCATATATTCTCGCTTTTGCTGTCGGACTATTTTTGTAGCCTCTTTACATTCATTTCTATAACGCTCTTTCTTTTGGATGTTGTTGATGTCATTTAACCATAAATGTCTAGCATTCTTTTTCCTAATGACTGCTTCTTCACATTTTTGATTGAACCATCTGTTCTTTCTATGCGTGGTTAACACACCGAGACATTCTTCTGCGGTAGATTGAATTGTATTCTTGGTGTTCAACCAAGTTTGGTCAACGCTTTCCTCCAACGGGTTTTGCAGAGTTTCAAGTTTACATTTTATTTCATCTGTAAATTTCTCTTTAACTGTAATTTCTTGTACTTTTTCTCTGTTATATGTTGGGTGTAATCTTTGTAATTTAGTATAGAAAGCTCTCTTAAGTTTTATTTTAAATTTTGCTCCAACGAGGAAGTGGTCACTGTGGCACTCAGCTCCTCTATAACTTCTAACTTCCTGTATGTTTGATGCATTTCTGTTGTTAATTAAAATGTGATCTATTTGATTATAGGTTCTCTTGTCACATGATTTCCAAGTTTGTTTGTGTATATCCTTTCTTTGCAGTCTGGTACTGCTAATCTGCAGTCATTTGGCTTCTGCCAGGTTGATGACTCTCCATCCATTATCATTTGAAGTTGTATGTAGGCTTTCCATACCAGCCACTTTTTTATTAGTTTGCTCTCTACCTATTTTTGCATTGAAGTCTCCCAGCACAATCAGGATGTCCTGTTTGGGGGTTTCTTCTATGACATCTTCCAGATCATTATAAAAGTCTTCTTTAATATCATCTTCTTTCTCTTCAGTAGGTGCATGTACATTAATCATCGTTATATTTTTCCATTTACCTTTTATTCGTAATTTACTAATCCTGTCATTAACAGCTTAAGTTTAAAACGTTCCCCCATAACTCTTGTTTGATGACAAATCCTGTTCCTAATTCATGTTTATTGTGGGTGTTTCCTCCATATATTATAATAATTCCATTTTGCTCTAAAGTACCCTCTCCTGGCCACCTTATTTCTTGAATTGCTGTTATATCCATTTGATATTCAACCAGCTCCCGGGTTAGTTCTTCGGCCGCTCCAGCTCGATATAGTGTCCGTACATTCCATGTTCCAAATCTCACTAGTCCTTTAACGTTCCAAGGTCGTTGTCCAGATAAGTCAGTCCGATATCGAGGCTCATGTATCTGTTTCGTAACAAAATAGGTTTTACAAAGGTGGGGATGTTAACTCTACGCTTCAACCCCCAACCTGGAGGACTATTTTCTCATGCCATGAGAAAATCATTCATATGTGAGTTACACTCATCATAACATCTGAAAGCTGGTGGGAGAACACTTGTTTGAATTTATAACCCCCCCCCCCCCCCCCCCCCACCAGTAAACAGAAAAACACCTATAGAGAAGAGAGGAGAGGAAACCAGACATGACACCTACAGGGCAAAAACACACAACATGCATAGCTTTGTTATGAGTCAATGAGTTTATTAGATTTATATTTGTGCCATGAAGAACGCCATCATAGCATCATCATGCCCATGTCTTTTTCTAAGTGACTTGGCTTACTCATCAGATTCTATATCACCATTCTGTGTCCTTACTTGTTTGTCAAATATCCATATCTCACAGACCCCTGATATATTGAGAACACACATTCATAGTAAGAACAGATGATGATCAGCATGCATAAAGTTGTGGTACCCATTGTCAGACAGAGTCGACTCAGCACTAGCTAGAGAAGGGGCATAGCTCTTACTATCAGGCTGTTATCCTTCTTCCTCCCTTTCATCCCCCTTCCACTATCCTTATTCATTCTGAACTCTCACATTGCAATATTGAGTTTACCAGAATGTACTTATATATGATTGTTTGAATTGTCAGTGATGGGAGTAGTGCTAATTGGTGAAAGCAGCATATAAAGAAGATGCAGCCAGACTGTGTAGGAGAATGTGGCAACTCAGGTCATCTTCCAGAGTATTGAGCAGTTTGTCATCTTGTCCAGAAGGCAGGTAGTGTAAACGATGCTCCATTCATCAATGGACCTAGTTACCAGACAAAGGCTCCGTCCCTTTTTCCACCAGAAGGCTATGACTTCCAGCTGTATACAAATCACTCCAATTAACCTCAAGACTTAGATCCTGAGGAAGAAGAGATGCCTTATCAACACAGGTCATCCATCTTTATTTCAGCAATGAATCTTCTATGAACACAGTGTTTACAGTGTTCAATATATTTTCCACAAAGACTTTTGTGGTTAGAGACAATACAGACAATTTTTCACAGCATTACAATTGGGAGAGATTGGGGGGGGGGGGGGGGAGGGGGGGACGGAATACATGTGTTTGATCATGCATCACTCATGATTATATAAACGATCTATGATATGTATGCATTGATTTTGTGAACCATTTTTATTCTTTACTCCATATTTCCAACCTAATTAAACTTATGAAATTTACTTATTCTTCTGTACAAGTTCATTGTACTGTCATCACTTTTACTTTGTGTTTAAGTACTAGTTAGTTAACACAATTTAAATTAGTTGGGAACTAGTAAGGCTGGGTGATTTACAAGGGGAACTGATTGTAATTCTCCCATGGTCACGACCCAGGTTCCCAGGTTCAACCAGAGAAACCCTACTTTTATTCTTAACATTGCCCTACTGGACCATCTTGGAATCATGGGAACGTTTGGGGGATTTGAGCTAATTGGGTTCCTGTAGGAGGAATACATTTCTGGTGTGTTTCCTAACTTATCCGGGACTTCCCTAGACCTGTCGAGTTCACTATAGTCAAGTTTCACTACCAAGACTATTACACACCATTAGGAATTAGTTCCAGGTCTCTAGCTAAAGAGAGTACGGTGGATGCACATAGTGCTACTGATTCTTACCACCTTTTTCCACACCTTATACTTGGACATATAATAACAGATGATGACAGAAGTGAAATAGAAATCAAAAAGAGAATAGGAATGGCCAAAAATGCTTTCAATGGCATGAAAGAAGTATTAACATCTAGAGAGATTAATAATGCATTAAAAGTGAGAATTGTCAAATGGTACGGTTATTCAACGCTACTGTATGGCGCCGCAGAAGCCTGGACATTGAACAAGCAACGAGGAAGTAGCATAGAAGCCCTGGAGATGTGGATATACAGGCGAATATGTCGTATTTAATGGAAACAGAAAAAATCAAATGCAGAGGTTCTAGAAAAACTGGCAATGAAGAGAGAGTTGATGACAGAAATAAAGAGGAAGCAAGTGAAATGTTTCGGCCACGTTACAAAGACATGATACTCTTATAAAAATCATACTGGAAGGCAAGGCAGAGGGCAAGCGAGCTAGAGGTAGACAACGATACAAGTGGGAAGATAAAATCAAGAGATGGACGAACATCAGCCTGACAGAATGTACAATCAAGGCAAGAGACAGATAGTGTTGGAGATTCATTGCAGCCAACCTTCATTGTGAAGAGGGCACCTGCTCGATTGATTGGCTTTCTGACTGATTCGATCATTCTTTTCTATTGATAGTATGTAACGGGCACATCAGGCTGTTCTTCTTTTGCTCCTCCCTTAGCTAACGGATCAGCTCTCTCGCTTACTGGTACTACACAGTTACATGGTATCCACTGTATGGTGACCTTACGCTGACTGTTAAGTTCAGAAAATAGTGTCCTTAGTACTACCAATTTCACCAGACAGCAGTGCCTCGCGTACTGATTTTGCATCTGCCAATAGCACCACAGGTTGTGTACCATGGCTGGCTTTTTAAAATGTCTCTATTGCTATCTTGATTGCCTCAATTTCAGCATCATAGTTTTGGAAGTACTTTCCTGTTGGTACTCTGGCCGTGTTCCTAGTATTATTTGGGTATTCTATGTACATTCACGCTCCTCCACTTCGAACAGCATTATGTACTGATCAATCTGTGTAGACCCGGATCCAGAGGTCCTGTAGGTATTCTTCATCAAGGAAGCTGCAAGTGGCTGTTCTGCGCTGTACACTGTTCTGTTCTTCCCTGTCAAATATTCCTTTCTCTGTTGTCTGGATTTGTAGTGATAGCCTATGTTCCTCTGTCCATGATGTTCGTTCAGGAATAGTTTTCAGGGGGATACCAATTGTGGGCAGATCGGTGGTTTCTCTGCAGAGTCTTTTGGCCTAGTGGATAAAACTGCTTCTTTTCAACCGCCCCATAGCTAAGTTTTCAAATCTATTCTTCATAGTGTGGCCAGGTTTGCAGAGGAACATTTCTGCTTGTATTAGCTCTCTCTCTCTCTCTCTCTCTCTCTCTCTCTCTCTCTCTCTCTCTCTCTCTCTCTCTCTCTCTCTCAGTGCTTGTGTCCACTCCGTCTTCTCCATCTTCAATATAGGGGTAGATCTAATCCTTACTGTGGTGATTCTAAGTGCTTGATTTTGCACCACCTTGTCCAGTTCTTGTAGTGTGGTTCTTATGCTGAACACCACGCAGTTGACCCGTATTCCATATGTGGTCGTATGCTCTGTTGATAAACTTTGCTAAGTATGTTCCCACTGACTCCCCATGTGGTTCTACTTAGTTTTCTCAGGATGGCTGTTTTCCATCTGGCTTTTGCTACTTCTTTGTTGATGTGCTTTCTTCATGTGAGCCTGTCATCAAATGTTACTCCAAGGTATGTTGGTTCTGTGTCTCCTCTTAGGGGTATTCCATTTAACTGGGTGATCCCTGCCATTTATGTTGGAGAGAGGGTAAATAGGGTGGTGCTGCACTTGTCAGTGTTTATGCTGATACACCATCTATTTGCCCATGCATCTAATGCATCTCCAGCTCTTTGTAGCTATCTGGTGGCCACTGATACATGTTTATTTGTGCTCCCTGAAACCAGGTTAGCAGCGTACATTGCCGCTTTAATTCTATGTGATAGTTTAGCAACAAGATCATTGTTGAAGATTAAAAAAAGTGTGGGGAATAAGATAAGACTCCGTTCTGGGGGAACACTGTGACACAGTAGTACTTTCTTACTCTTGAGTCCGTCTATCTGTACTCGGGCTCTTCTGTTGTGCAAGTAGGCTTTCACCCATGTGTACATTCTTCCATTGACTTAATAGTTTCTCAGTTTCTTCATCAGACCTTCTTTCCAGGTTGTGTCACAGGCTTCTTTAGGTCTATGCATGCCACAAGCACCAGCTTCTTCTCTTGGAATGCATCCTCAATTTCTTGAGAGAGATAGGTTGTCTGATCTTCCATAAAATAGCACAGCCTAAAGCTAGTCTGCTGCGGCACAAGAATGCTTTCACTTTGAATGTACCACTGCAGTCTGTGATTGATGATGTGCTCCATTGGTTTGCAAAGGCATCTAGTAAGGCTAATTGGTCTGTAGCTGAAAGCATTGGAAATGTCTTTCCCTGGTTTTAGATGAGGTATCATGATTGCTTCTCTCCAGGCTTATGAAACGCAGCGTAAATTCCAGCTGTTATTGAAGATCTGCAACAGCTTTATTTTGGCCACTGTTCCTGGGTTCCTGAAAATTTCATTACAGATACCATCAGCTCCTTTCTCATTTTCAATTTTGATATTGCTCGCTGATTGTGATAGGTGCCTCCAGAACCGAGTGTACTATTTCATGCTATTTTGTATGTTGCCATTTCTTTCGAATCTCTTGTTGTTTCTCTGGATTAATTTCTATTGTTTTTTATTTTGTTATTTATTGTGCAAATGAGTCCGCAAAATGGTCAGCTACTTGATTTCCTGTTAAGATGTTTCCGTCTTTATGTAGTTAATTTTGGAGTTTCTCCCTGTGACCTCATTGTTAAGTTGTTTTAATAGTCTCCACAACTTCCTTGTGTCTCTTTCATAGTTCAGTGACTCTGTTTTCTCCTGCAAGCTTTTCCGTCTAGCCTGAAGCTTCGCCCTTTGCAATTTTGCGTGCTCGTATTTATTATGGTGCTCTTGGCTGGGTTTAGCCTCTGCTTGTTTTCTACACACTTCCACATCATTATACGACTGTTCCAGTTCACTAAGTACGGTTTATATTGTTTTCGAGCTCCTCTTGGTATATTTCCTCGTGCTGCCTGTAGTATGAATTTCCCAAACACTTCAACTACTTTATGTATGTCTTTGTCTATGTTCAGGTTTCCAACCAGTATGCTGGTGCGGTGTATGTACATTGTCCTGTCTGCTTTCTTGTACTTCCACCTCGAGAGTGTGCTGATTTCACTTACAAGATAATTTTCTACAGTTAAAAAGCTGACCGGTGGTCACTGTATTCAAGTTGTTTGCCAACAATCAGTGTGATGTTCCACTCCAGGTCTGGTGAATGAAAAGCCAAGTCACGTGCATTTGTAGTGTCCCATGATCTCGAATAGAAGGTATGTGGGTAAGACGGCTTGCTAATCAAGATGAATCTATTCTCATCCCGCCAGTCTTCCAGTCTCTCTCCTCTCTGGTCCATGTGATCATTAACTCAGATCTGCTAGTGGCTGTTGAAATCGCCACACACAATCATTTTAAATCTGTTAATGTTAGTGTGTCCAGTGCCTGTGGGCGGTCACTTGGACAGTAATAAATGATAACGGTGGTATGAAGTTAGTTGCGTGTCCTTATGGGGGATATTAACCTCAGCATTTATTGGCTGCTTAAGTTATTCTAGACAATGTTACGTTTAGTAGCTTGCCATTGCTTTCTGAACGGTTAATGTTCATACCATTGGGAAAATCAACGCAATACTAACTGCTCCCAGATAGGTTGGGCTGACTTCGAATCCGGTATGTCGGGATGTTAAACTGCGTTCACTACCTCTAATCCACAGAGGCCGACAACGATGATGTACACATAGATACTGGTGTAAACAGTACAGCCAGTCTAAGGTGTATTATTTCTGTGAGCACATACTTCTGACTGTGTTATCTTAGTGTTATTTATTTTAAAGTCTTTAAAATATACTATTATTATTGTGATTTGTGTGATTTTGTGATTATTTTTGTTATATCTCCATACAAGCAAGGGTGTCCTACAGCAGCAACAATCTTGGCTGTAATTATCTTTTCCAGGTGGCGGACATACGCCATCATTAATTTGATGACAGGGGCACCACTGATTCCGGCTTGTCAAGACCAGGCACAACTGGTATCGGTTTGCGAAGACGCTTCAGTTGAACATCGTGTGTGGAATCAATGTGTAGATGTCGATGAGCACCCATAGAAGTAGATGAAAGAAATAACACAGTAGACAATATAATTGAATTGAGCTGAGTCTAGACCCGACATCATAGCACTCATGACATTTCTTTGATCACTTCGTCAACATCCTCAACAACCAGCGAAGAGTCCCAATACTGACGGAACCTCATACAATCGTATTATTACACACTAATCAACACAGTATAGTTAAGTGAAGACGTGACATCACAACATTCGGGACAATTCTATGTGCACTCCGTCCTTATCTTCAACAAGGAGTCCCTATACTACTGAGGTTAAAACCTGTTATTTCTAAATTTCGACAACCCTTCACTGAAGGAAGAAGTATATTACGACATCCCCCCCCCCCCCCCCCACACACACACACACTACTAGACATACGAACACAAATAAACTGTAATTTTAAAGGGTTAATATGTGTGTGCCTGTCTCCTTGGTCAAGGAGTTACACGACTTTCTCCGTAATCCCGTATACTCTCGGGAGTAACGTGACGTGCGCGAGAATCGGTAGCGGTTCTCTCCGTGTAGGTAACTTACGGGGTATGTGAGCCGGTTGCTCAGAAAGCAATGGCAAATAACTTAGCGTAATCTTGTCAAGAAATCAACAATCAGCTGAAAGATGCTGCTGTTGACAGCGATGTCCTGTAAAGGATATGCGAAGGGAAAAAAAAATATGTGCGCACGCATGCCTGTTTAACATTCTGCTCCGCTTATCACTTTCTTTCATACATTGTTTCATCCATAAATCATTTATCATGCTAGCTAAGAACATCAACATAATATCAAAATATTTATTATAAAGGCATGGGAGATTTCCACAAATAATTATTATACGAATCGCTTATATTAATTATGTATGCAGTTTTGATTACATACTTGCAACAAGGTGCTATTCAGCTAACAGCTGTTAAATATGAACAGGATTCGAACTCATCCAGAAATGTATATTGATCAAGCATAGGCCAAATTATAATCGCACAAACACAGCGGGCCGTTATGCTGGTCCCAGTATATTATCAACATTTAAAAATTTGAGAACTGTACAAAATGATCAACTCAACATTTCAATGTGGCCTGATGATGTACAACAACGTTGCGGGTGATGGCGGCAGCAAACTGTGAGCAGCGCCATCTATGTCTGTACGAAGGGCTGGTCATGTGTGGTTTGGAGTATGCAATGGCAATCCTGACTCTCAGCCGTAAGCAGATAGAAAGGATGGAAAGGATACAGAATGAAGCTATGCGCATTATTCTTGGATGTACAAGAGATAAAGCCTGCAGGGCGATGCGCTACCTTCTTGATTTTCCAACCATTGAAGAGAGAATACAAGTTTGCAGAGCACGCGCCTACCTCAGTCAACGCAAACACACAACATCCATTGCATAGTGAAATTATGAAGGTGAAGGGCAGCAGGTTAAAAAGAGGACGGTCGTGGATGGGTCAAGCCGAAGACATTCTTCAACAGGTGTGTTCACTGGAGGACTTAGAACCTGGCGAGGAGTGGGTACAAGTGTCAACAGATTTCTGCACATCCTTTTCAGTTTGCATCCAACTAGATAGAAAATGCAGACAAGAAAATCCGGCTGCTGTGGAGGCTGAAGTACAAGCGTTGATTTTCGAGAATTCGCTAGACGGTGATGCTGTCTTCAACACAGATGGGTCGGTCGTCCGACATGTGAGAAGCTCATGGGCCTTTACGGCTCGGGCCGGAGGGAGAATTGTGAAAGAGGACTCTGGTGCTTTCACTGAAACCACAAGTAGCCTGACTATGGAAGTCATGGCAGTAAGTAAAGCAATAACATGGCTCTAGACACAGACATTCACTAGAGCATGTTTCCTTAGCGACTCAATGAACATGATCAAGAGGATAGAGGATCCGAAGAGAATGGTTGCCGCCTCTGGAGCGGTCTCGGCTGGCAAAGATTAGTTTCATCTTCCGTGCCAGGGCATGCGGGAGTACAAAGAAATGAGCGGGCTGACAAGCTCGCAGGTGAGGCTACGGTGGAGGGCGAACGCGCCATGGACCAGGCTGACATTCTGAATGCTCTACGAGAAGTAAGACTTTTGCGTGAACCTAGTGATGACTGTGAATCTACAACCATGACCAGACTGCGAGAACAGCAAATTAAAAGAGGGGTGGCCAATCAAGAACACTACGCAGGAAGCCAAAGAAGATTGATAAACCAACACAGAACTGGTGTCATTAGCCGCTACACGCTGCGGGATTTGCTAAGGAGGGGATCCGAGCACTTATTCACTGAATGGTTAGATGTGCAATGAGGATGACCTGTCGACTAACTAACAACGCGTATGTGATGTTTACTGGGGCGGCGTTCAGCTTAGTTAGTTAGTTAAAAATTAAAAAATAACATAATCCAATATGCAGCGGCGTTCATTGCTCTATTTATATATATATATATATATATATATATATATATATATATATATATATATATATATATATATATATATATATATATATATATATATATATTTTTTTTTTTTTTCTCCGCATATCCTTTACAGGACATTGCAGTCAACACCAGCATCTGTCAACTGATTGTTGATGTCTAGGCAAGATTACGCTCAGTAGCTTGCCATTGCTTTCTGAGCGACCGGCTCACATACCCTGTAAGTTACCAACGCGGCGTGAACCGATACCGATTCTCGCGCAGTTACGTTCATTACGTGGATATACGGGATTACGGAGAAAGTGTTTAACACATAGGCCAGTGAGACCGGCTCTAGTTATATAGATAAGTAAAAATAGAATCCAATATGTCATGGCGGTTCATTGCTCTAGTTATGTAGATAAATAAAAACACTCCAATATGTCACGGCGGTTCATTGCTCTAGTTATGTAGATAAATAAAAACACTCCGATATGTCATGGCGGTTCATTGCTCTAGTTATGTAGATAAATAAAAACACTCCAATATGTCACGGCGGTTCATTGCTCTAGTTATGTAGATAAATAAAAACACTCCAATATGTCACGGCGGTTCATTGCTCTAGTTATATATTTTAAAACATCTAGTGTAATGTCATGGCGGTTCATTGGCCTAGTTATATAGATAAATTAAAAACAAACCAATTTGCCACGGCGGTTCATTGCTTTAGTTATAAACATATATAAAAACAGAATCCAATATTTCACGGTGTTCATTGAAACATAACAACAGAATCTCACAGGCCACGGCGGTTCATTGCTCTAATTATATTTTTTTTTTCCCGCATATCCTTTACAGGACATAGATGTCAACAGCAGCATCTTTCAGCTGTCTGTTGATCTCTTGGCAAGATTACGCTCAGTAGTTTGCCATTGCTTTCTGAGCGGCCGGCTCAGTTATCCCGCAAGTCACCAGCGGGAGTCGAACCGCTTCCAGCTCTCGTCCACTACGAGACTCTGCGTGAGAAACGGGATTACGGAGAAAGTGTTGTAACCCCTCGGCCAGAGAGACGGCTCTAATTATATAAATAAATAAAAACAGAATCTCACAGGCCACGGTGGCTCATTGCTCTAGTTACGCATTTTAAAACATCAAGTGTCATAACTGTTGGCGTGGGCGATCATGTTTCTCCACCAAAAGCATGCGTCAATTAGTGTACTGACTCCATCCCGTGCCATGACCGAAAACTGTCAAGAATCCGTTCTCATTGTCTCCCTTACCCCCCTCTCCATACATATTTCAATTATACCAGAAATGACGACTATCTCTTTCTATGTTTGTGATATCCTGTCTTTGTCTGTTAATCTCTTTGAAAACAGTTAAATTGATGAATTGTGGCAGCACAAAACAATGTCAGCAACCTTAATTATGTTATCATGTCGGTTAAAGCAAAGGTCTTTCTACTTATACTATACTCATTTAGTTTGTTCCGTTGCGACTAATAATAGAGCACAGAATCGAATAGAAATGACCACTTTATATTGGATTTGGGACTATGAAAAGGCATTTCATAATATTGTTAGAGAATCTGTTTGAAAATTAATCAGACAATATGGTAAGTAGTATATAATGTGGTAACTAAGTATGAAATATGGATTCGGATCCATCTGATGACGTCATTTTTTACTATACGAAGGGTATACCTCCATTTTAATGACATCACAAACCGGACCCATTTCGGACCTCATTTTCAAAAAATTGGCGGGTATTTTCTTGGGTAACTTCCGGTTGTCTTGATGACTACTTCCGGTCCCGGGCCGGCGGGCGGCTGCGGGCGGGGCGGACAGCGAGACAAGCCCCGGGTATGTGGAATACTTATATAGATAAGTATACCAAATAGTTGCCGGACACCTGAGTTGGCGGGTATTTTCTTGGGTAACTTCCGGTTGTCTTGATGACTACTTCCGGTCCCGGGCCGGCGGGCGGCTGTGGGCGGGGCGGACAGCGAGACAAGCCCCGGGTATGTGGAATACTTATATAGATAAGTATACCAAATAGTTGCCGGACACCTGAGTTTGAGTCCCAGTGTGTGTGTATCTGTGTGTGTGTGTGTGTGTGTGTGTGTGTGTGTGTGTGTGTGTGTGTGTGTGTGTGTGGTGCGGTCACGTGGTGTAATCGAACCCCAGTCATGTAGATATCGACCCCTTCGATGAGGAGAAAGAAATCAATATGACAGAGTGGGAAAATGATTTATTCCATCACTCGAGTTACCCCGAGTACGCCAAGTAATGACCCTCATCAATAAACATTTTCACGGCTCAGCGTGATAGCGTCGGCAGAAGTCCAGACCCATGAATCAACTTTACGTGATTGGTGAAAATCTGGTTTAAAAATATACTAGACATGCATACACTATTATTAAAAAATTAACCCTAAAAACATAATAAACGGTTAAATTTCATGTATGTATATTGGAGAATAGTTATGTCAATATAAAATAATATTATTCTCAGTAATTTAAGACATAACTTGCTCAGATAATCATAATAATATGTAATATTATTAAACACCACAGTTACATCCCCTCAATAAACGATATAGAATTAAACCAAGGGGAGGCTACTCGTGTCTCTTGTCTCCCCTTTACGGCTTTCCTTACTAAGCTCCCCTGACCGCCAACTTTTACCTGCGCGCACAGGCAAAGATCACGCTTTGACCCCATCACGCCCCACGGGATTTACAATGGCCAGCGACCGTCGTACGAGATTATCCGATACCGGTCAACCAGAACGCCTGGGGAATTTTCAATTAACGTCGACGGACTTCAATGCTTATCACAGATAGAGATCAGAAAACGTGGTACAACAGGGACTGTGAAGGGAATATTTGCGCAGAAAAAAAGCTATTATCAAATATAGCTATACGAAGCCGTTACACAAATGGTTTGAAATATTAAGTATAAACAGATATGTATGTATTTATGTATCTATTTATTTATATATGTATGTATTTATATAGCTGCATGTAGGTTGTCCCAGTGGGTAAGGCATATATATAAGTACTTGCCTTGATGACTGGGTCACGCGGGATATGTGTGCGCGTCTGTGTGTGTATATGTGTGCGTGCGCGCACGCGCGGATGTGCTATCAATTACAGGACATCGCAGTCAGTCCCAACATTCTGTGGAGTGTTGTGTTTGCTGGGTAAGATTGATGATGTCTTATTGAACGAACGGCAGTCATGTCACGTGTGTGTGTGTGTGTATTTACATGCGTGTGTATGTGTGCTATCAATTACAGGACGGTTGTACCACGTCTTCTGATCTCTATCTGTGATAAGCATTGAAGTCCGTCGACGTTAATTGAAAATTCCCTAGGCGTTTTGGTTGACCGGTATCGGTCGCTGGCCATTGTATTTCTCGCGGGGTGTGATGGGGTCAGCGCGTGATCTTTGCCTGTGCGCGCAGGTAAAAGTTGGCGGTCAGGGGAGCTTAGTAAGGACAGCCTAAAGGGGAGACAAGAGACACGAGTAGCCTCCCCTTGGTTTAATTCTATTTCGTTTATACAACTTGTGTTGTTTAATAATATTACATATTTTTATGATTATCTGAGCAAGTTATGTCTTAAATTACTGAGAATAATATTTTTTTTATATTGACATAACTATTCTCCAATATACATACATGAAATTTAACCGTTTATTATGTTTTTTTAGGGTTAATATTTTAATAATAGTGTATGCATGTCTAGTATATATTTAAACCAGATTTTCACCAATCGCGTAAAGTTGATACATGAGTCTGGACATCTGCCGACGCTATAACGCTGAGCCGTGAACAAGTTTATTGATGTGGTCATTACTTGGCGTACTCGGAGTAACTCGAGTGATGGAATAAATCATTTTTCCACTCTGTCATATTGATTTCGGTCTCCTCATCGTAGGGGTCGATATCTACATGACTGGGGTTCGATTACACCACATTACCACACACACACACACACACGCACACACACACACAGATACACACACACACTGGGACTGGAACCAAGGTGCCCGGCAACTATTTGGTCTACTTATCTATATAAGTATTCCACATGCCCGGGGCTTGTCTCGCTGTCCGCCCCGCCCGTCGCCGCCCGACCGCCCGCCCGGGACCGGAAGTAGTCATCAAGACAACCGGAAGTGACCCAAGAAAATATCCGCTAATGTTTTGAAAATGAGGTCCGAAATAGGTCCGGTTTGTGATGTCATCAATATGGAGGTATAGCCTTCGTATAGTTAAAAATGACGTCATCAGATGGATCCGAATCCATATTTCATACTTATTTACCACATTATATGCTACCATAGTATCCCATTATTTATACTGCCATAGATTAACGGTTACTAATTTCCATATTTTTCGGTCAATTTAAAAACACAACAAACAAATTCTGAAAACTTTGTGATACACATTTTCGTGACGCTATGTCGACACCAAATCCGTAATAGGTATACAGATATTATTGACACTTCTGTGGGTTGAACCGCGACCAACAATTATACAGTTATACTGAAAGTGATAATTATGGTATAATACAAATGTACACCTAAGCCGAAAGGAACACAGATCACATGAGGAGTTATTCCAACACGAAGGTGGTTATCAGCTGTAATGCTGACCTGCCGGTCTGTAAGTGTTACAGATCTTGACTGCAACAAAATATTACAATACATAATGAAACGACAGGGTGTTGTTAGATCACGTGGAGAAGCAACAAAAAGAAACACATGTACATTCCTAACCTGTGTTAATCATGCTTGTCCTGGTTGTTATTATACTGTTGTATTATGTTTATATGTTTACTTCACGTTGTTTATTATATTTGCCTTGTCTGGGGTCCCAGTCAGGTATGTACACGTGTTTGTTTTTATCGTCTTTCGGCAAGGTCTAAAGGTATGTTTCTGTTTCTTTATGTATTAAATATAGTGTGACTGTTGACATCTTGTTCCAAAACATCTTGAACATTGAGTTTTTATTCCTAAACGGAAATCTTTGTTCACGCGGATATACACATAGCACGAGATCATGATATAAATGTAGGTAATGTACACAGTAATGAGATAGATAAACATGGATACATTATAAGATAGCATGTACATAGATAAACATGGATACATTATAAGATAGCATGTACATAGATAAACATGGATACATTATAAGATAGCATGCACATAGATAAACATGGATACATTATAAGATAGCATGCACATAATTGTGGTAATTGTTATGAGCGTGTGAAAGGTAGCAAATATTCCAAACATGGGCATAAAGAATATGACACTTTTCATTGCTTCTTTGCTATTGCTTCTAACAATAATGTCGACAGGAGATGTATGGTGCAATTGTCCTCGACTATTCCTGGCTTTTTTTACGTTGGAAAGCTACACGAGCAATTCTAAAGTAACACACGGAGGTAATAATGCAAATTGCAACACCAAGTGGAGCCATCACAGCGAAGTACTCCTGTGGAAGGTAGAGTAGAATGCACTTCACGTGAAACTTATTGCTGGTGTAAAATATTGAAGGGGTTATTAAATACACCAGTGTGAGAACCCACACCAAGAGAACCAATATAGACATTCGCTTCCTCGTCATATACTTGATGTAGCAAAACGGTTTCAGTATGTACATGTGATGCTGTATAGTAATCATTATTAAATGACAAGTCGAGGAGAAAGTTGATGAGTATAGCATTCCAAGCAGGACGGAATCAAATATGTTACTCCTGTGTATATACTGACTCAATCGTGTAACGTAAAACAGCGAAAAAATAGTGATAGACGCAGCCGTAATGGAGCCAGATACTCCCACAGAAGCAATAAAACAGTTCGTGTTGTTGTAGAGTGCTGGGGTTCACAAGATTATACTCACCTTTAATAAACAGAGACATATTATACAGCAACTGAGATCGAATCCACAATACACGGTGTGTGTGAGATTGGTCTGTGTTAGAAAACACAGCGATGTCACGTTGGTCATTGTCTCCAATCAAACATTCCAAATTGAACGTGTACAAACTTAGTGGAATGTTCCCGATGTGGTCAAAATGTAAATTCAGTCACATGGAACTCAAATCTAAAACTAGATTGACATTTCGCTTGCATCTGACAATTTAATGTTTCTCTTAAGTTTGAAACAATCCTGAGATCTGGTTGGAATGTGACAATACAATGTTTTTCTCACGTGTGAAACAATCCAGACAACTGACTGGAATTTGACCATACAGGATCTCGCTCACATGTGAAATAATGCCAACATCCGGGTCAAACATGAAACGGCCGAGATTTAACTCAGCACAGGCTATATAAAAGACTATACTTGTCTCAGGCAATAACTAAATTTTATGAAGACCTGAAACGATAATGACATTCGACTCATGCACACAGCTCTGTTGGCGTCCGTCGTAAGCATTATGTTGACATTTGACCCAAACAAGAATATACCTTTGCATTTGTATCAGGCGTGTAACTGTCTTGTCTACGGCTCAGATCTTAAACAAACATTTTAGGGCGTGTCAGAAATCAAATAGATCAAACATTGTACGTAGAAAAGTAGACAGTTATTTACCAAAGTATAACGATTCTTAAAAGCCTTGTCCAAACTATACGTCTTCGAGAATTATGTACAGACGTCTCATGGTCTGTAGGGTTAATACTTGTTCCTAATAATGACTTTGTGCCGGCAACTGTTGCTTGCGGGTTGTGAATGTAGTTTGACAATCCAAACAAACAAGGATTCGACGACAGTCCCTGGCGATATGGAAACAGAGCACATTTGTTAATTTCACAATAGTTTGAACGCCGAGGAATCAGAAACCAGCAGCAAACTACTAAACATAAAACATAATAGAAAACCGTGAAATGTTTTTAAACAAAATGCCGGGGTTTATTGTAGCGTCGTGTAACAGAAGCAGCAGCTAACATGAAAACAAAATACTTAATTTAAGAACTGACATAACTGCACTCGCTACATCCCAACATACAAACTCCTGCTTCAACAGCTACCGAGTTATTTCCACTTGATGAGATGATCCCAGCAATTTAAAAAACGGCAACCAGACATGTCCTTCAGTGTTTGAGTCTTATTCACACATTCTAATGACTTCCTCTCGAGCCTGTTTTCCACCTATGGATACTCCGTCAGTTCAGCTGCACCCTCAGTAACATTTTACAGTGTCTGTTGAGTGTTTTAGGGATAGTGAGAGGAGCAGTTTCATAATTCTCCGTCATACCTAGTCGAACGTTCGACATAAGCTACGGAACCAGGAAGCGTTGCGTTAATTATAATGGTATGAGGAGTCGAATGTTCAGAATGCAATGGCAAACAACTGAACTATTTCTGCCTTGTAAATCACAATCAGCAAATACAATGTGGGGTTAATTGCAAGGTCCTGTAAAGGACATGCAACCAACTTCAACTTTATTGCTTTGTGACAAGTTTTACATCCTCTACTCCACTGCTTTGTTGCAGATTTTACAGAGTCATCTCTATTTTTGTGACAGGTGTTAATAATATCTACTACATTGATGATTTGTATGTGTGTGTAGTGTGTGTGAGAGAGATAAAGAGATTGTGTGTATGTGTGTGGTGTGTGTGTATTTAGTGTGTGTGTATCTATGTGTGTGTGCGTGTGTGTGTGTGTGTGTGTGTGTGTGTGTGTGTGTGTGTGTGTTTGGTATGTGGGATTTCTTTTTTTTTTTCAGCATTGCGTCTATTGCTTTGTTGAAGGTTTGTTCAGTACCGTGTCCATTGATTTGTTGAAGGTTTGCTCAGTACCATGTCCATTGCTATGTTATAGGTTTGTTCAGTACCGTATCCATTGCTATGTTGTAGGTTTCTTCAGTACCGTGTCCATTGATGTGTTGAAGGTTTGTTCAGTACCGTGTCCATTGCTATGTTATAGGTGTGTTCAGTACCGTGTCCATTGATTTGTTGAAGGTTTCTTCAGTACCGTGTCCATTGATTTGTTGAAGGTTTGTTCAGTACCGTGTCCATTTCTATGTTGAAGGTTTGTTCAGTATCGTGTCCATTGCTATGTTGAAGGTTTGTTCAGTACCGTGTCCATTGCTATGTTGAAGGTTTGTTCAGTACCGTGTCCATTGCTATGTTGAAGGTTTGTTCAGTACCGTGTCCATTGATGTGTTGAAGGTTTGTTCAGTATCGTGTCCATTGCTATGTTATAGGTGTGTTCAGTACCGTGTCCATTGATTTGTTGAAGGTTTGTTCAGTACCGTGTCCATTGATTTGTTGAAGGTTTGTTCAGTACAGTGTCCATTGCTATGTTGAAGGTTTGTTCAGTACCGTGTCCATTGATGTGTTGAAGGTTTGTTCAGTATCGTGTCCATTGCTATGTTATAGGTGTGTTCAGTACCGTGTCCATTGCTATGTTGAAGGTGTGTTCAGTACCGTGTCCATTGCTATGTTATAGGAGTGTTCAGTACCGTGTCCAGTGATTTGTTGAAGGTTTGTTCAGTACCGTGTCCAGTGATTTGTTGAAGGTTTGTTCAGTACCGTGTCAATTGCTATGTTGAAGGTTTTTTCAGTACCGTGTCCATTGCTATGTTGAAGGTGTGTTCAGTACCGTGTCCATTGCTATGTTATAGGTTTGTTCAGTACCGTGTCCATTGATTTGTTGAAGGTTTGTTCAGTACCGTGTCAATTGCTATGTTGAAGGTTTTTTCAGTACCGTGTCCATTGCTATGTTGAAGGTGTGTTCAGTACCGTGTCCATTGCTATGTTATAGGTTTGTTCAGTACCGTGTCCATTGATTTGTTGAAGGTTTGTTCAGTACCGTGTCCATTGATTTGTTGAAGGTTTGTTCAGTACCGTGTTCATTGCATTGCTTTGGTGTAGTTTGCTCAATATCGTGTCGTTTGCGTTGTTGGATTTTAGTTCAGTATCCATTGCTTTCTTGGAGATGTCTACAGTATTGTCTCTATTTTTGGCTTGCAGGTTTCAACACGCCGGCTTCGTGGCTTAGAGGTTATGACTTTTCTCCGTAATCTCGTATACTCTCGTCAGGTAACGTGATGCGGTTCAAATCAGCAGTGGTTCGAATCGCATCGGTAACTTACGGGGTATGTGAGCCGGCCGCTCAGAAAGCAATGGCAAACTACTGAGCGTAATCTTGCCAAGAGATCAACATACAGCTGAAAGATGCTGGTGTTGACAGCTAAGTCCTGTAAAGGATATGCTAAAAAAAAGAAAAAAAAAAGGTTTCAACACTGTCTTTTCCATTGCTATTTATCTTCATATAAAATTCAGTGCACTCATTATACAAATTTAATAACAGGATGGCATTTACAGACTGCCACCTGGTGTTTAAAGTAGAATAATATAAAAATGTGTGTTTCTAGGTCATTCTGACAGAGTAGCCACAATTACTAGAATTATTTCTTTGTAGATTCAGGCAACTCAAATTATTAGAGGTGGGGATACCTATTTGCTATGCTATATGTGATTAATTATCTAAAATATAAATAAGTAAAGCCCCTGTTACATCACCTTGAAGACTATTAGGTATATGGTGCTAGCCCTATAGTTGTGCAGGCTAAAAGACATTCGCTATTAGATCCTAGCAATATTACGCCGGTCGTTTTTACTTCCCAGAACATTTCTAGGTAGCCATTTTACTCTGGATAGGATCTGAAATTAGAGCAAGAATTGCAATTGCGAAGGTAGCCTTTTGCAAGATGAAAAATATACTGACCAATAAAAAGATATCAATTGAAACGAGAACAAGAGTGTTAAAGTGCTACATAGAACCTGCACTTTTGTGAATCTTGGACAATGAGCAGACAAGCTGAAAAACATCTGATGGCTGTGGACATTTGGTTTCTTAGGAAAATGCAAAGAATGCCATGGACAGACAGAAAAACCAACGAACAAGTCCTTCAAGAATCAAATAAAGATCGTCAACTGATTAGAGACATTAGACATAGACAGTCAACCTTGTTTGGGGTATGTTATGAGAAGAAATGAATTGGAGAACTTGGTGACAACTGGCAAGATCGAAGAGAAGACCGAGACGTAAATACCTGGATGGCTTGGCCACGTGGCATGGTCGAGACAGGAAGACGGAGCTGATTCACGACTCTGGTAATCGAGTGAGATGGCAAAACGCGACCGCCCACGCTTATCGGCATGGCACATGGTGGATGGAGATCTGGGATCCCAGGTGATAGTCACAACATCATCTATCCAGTGTCGGTGGGTCTAAATATACGGGGCTAGATGATAAACCCTATACGCCTCAAGGTGGGAAAATGGTTCCTTTACTTACTTGTTACCAGCCTCAACATTCAGTAACCCATTAACTACGTCATCACTACATAATCATCATGACAATAACCGCTTACCGGAGTGCTATTACTGTTCCATTACACATAGACAACTATGTGACCGTTGCTCCATTTATTGATTCAGTTGACTTAACTGGCTAGCATACTCATACTGAACACGCAAGTGAGCGGTGTGTACTTTCCTTATTCACTTTAGTCAGCACTTTTTTCAAATCATTACCCTCACCTTCCCACAGTCCACACGACATGGAGTAACAGTAACTAGTGCCCTCATCACCTCAACTTCCCACAGCCCATGCGACATGGAGTCACAGTAACTAGTGCTCTCATCACCTCACCTGCTTCCAGCCCACACGACATGTAGTCACAATAACTGGTTCCCACATCACCTCACCATCACCAAGCCCACACGACATGGAGTCACAGTAACTAGTGCCCTCATCACCTCACCTTCCCACATCCCACACGGCATAGAGTTGCAGTAACTTGTTACCTCATCACCTCATTTTCCCCACAGCCCACACGATAAGGAGACACAGTAACTTGAGCCCTAGTAGCTCACATTCCCAGAGACCACACGACATGGAGTCACAGTAAATATTTCCCATTTCACACCATTGTCCCACAATGGCACACGACATGGAGTTACAGTACCTAGTGCTCTCATCACCTCACCCTCTCACAGCCCGCACGACATGGAGTCACAGTAACTTGTGCTATAATTACCTCACCTTCCCACACCACACACGGCAAAGAGTCACAGTAACTAGTGCCCACCTTCAGACAGCCCACACAAAATGGAGTCACGGTAACTAGTGAACACATCATCTCACCTTCCCACGACCCACACAACATGGAGTGACAGTAACGTGTGTCCTCACCACCTCATCTTCCCACAGCCCACACGATATGGAGTCACAGTAACTAGTGCCCTCACCACCTCAACTTCCCACAGCCCACACGACATGGAGTCACGGTAACTAATGCCCTCATCACAGCACCTTCCCACAGCTCATACGACATGAAGTCACAGCAACTAGTATTCTGATTTGTTGATGTTCGCTGCGCTTCAAGCCTTGAAAGTTTTATTGCATTAGTTTTTGCATCGCAATGTTTGTTCTTTTTGTTTAATTCAACACATTTGCATCGTTCGTCTTTAATGAAACTCATCATAATCATCACGTGCCTTGCCGGCTGGCGAACGCGTTCATAGCTCTCCACAGATCTCGGTCTTTGGTTTTCTGGATCAACTCTGCTGCTGATATTCATCCATGACACCGTCTCAATCCATCTAGAATCATTTCTCTTTGTCTGCCCCTGCCACGTTTCCCCTCGATCTTTCCAGTTGTCGCGATGTTCTCCAATGCTTCTCTTCCGATCACATGACCGAAGAAAGCTGTTTGTCTCTTTCTTATTGTTGCATATTATGTTCTAGTTTCATTAGCCTGTTTTAGGCAGTCGTTGTTAGTTACTCTGGCAGTCCAAAAAATTTGCAACATTCGTCTCAGGAACCATATCTCTGTTGCTTCCAATTTCTTCTTAATTTGTTCATTTACATTCCAAGATTCACTGCCATACAGCAAAACTGGTTCTATATACCATTTCAGCAATCTCTTTCTTACATTCAGTGATAGTGACTTATTGCATAAGATACCCTTCATTTTCTGAAATGCGGTTTCTGCTTGTCCTATTCTGCTCTTAATCTCTGTCGTACATCTTCCATTTGATGTTATAAATGCCCCTAGGTACTAAAATCATCCACTTGGTTAGGGATTTTTCCTACTATTTCTATGTCACATTTTGGTGTCACCATTTTCTTTGACGTCACCAATGTTACTGTTTTCTTGATATTCAAGGAGACTCCTTTCGTTGCACTCTTTGTTACTACAATGTCCAACAATTTTTGTAGGTCTGTTGAATTATCGGCCACCAATACGGTGTCATCTGCATAGCGTATATGATTTATATTATAACCTCCAACTAGTATTCCTGGCATCTCTTTGATCTCTCTCATTATTACTTCGCTGTATATGGAGAAGAGTTCTGGTGACAAGACACACCCCTGTTGTACTCCTAGCTTTATCTGTTCGTAACTACCCCTTTTAAGCCGGCTCCGTGGCCGAGGGGTTAGCAGCTTTCTCCGCTAACCCCGAATACTCTCGTCACGTGACGCGACGAGAATTAGCAGTGGTTCGAATCGCAAAAGTGACATATGAGAGTATGGAGCCGGTCGCTCAGAAAGTCGTGGCGTGCTGATGAGCGTAATCTAGCCTAGGAATCAACATACAGCTGAAAGATGCTGGTGTTGACCGCAATATCCTGTAACAGGATGGAAAAGCGGGAAAAAAAAAAAAAAAAAAAAAAAAAAAAAACTATCCTCTTTATTTCCCATTTTAATTGCTGCAACTTGGTTCCAGTATATATTTTTTTTTTATTATTCTTAAATCTTTCCCAGCAATGTCGATATATTCCAACATTTTAATCAGTTTATCATGTTTTACTTTATCGGGTCTATGTCGGATCCCTTGGGTTCCATCTGCTCGTGGTAGCGATGTCTCGGGGGTTTGACGCTGAGCCGCCAGCGTCTACAGCCTACCTTGTGCCAGACGTATAGGTTACCCATTCCGCTGGAAAACACAAGGTAAGACCGAGAGAGGGAACATGTCGTTTGGGCACCACATGTTTCTCTGAAGCTCTGCCCAGGCATTGTGATGGATTTTTGGCCACATTCCAACTCACATACTTTGGTCTGTCAAGACTGCAAGGTGCCACTCACTTTATCAGATGCCTTAGTATAATCTATGAAGCACAAATATATGTCTCTCTGTTTCTCTATTTACCTTTCTATTCGTGTCCGTAATGTATAAATTGCATTGTTTGTGCCCTTTCCCTCCACAAATCCATACTATTCTTCACTAATTTCAATTTTAATGAACTAGGTATTCAAAACTGCTCACTTTCTTTGTCATGTATCACACAAAGTGGTGTTTAATGATAAATGATGGTCCTCATGTTGAAACCCCAATCCCAATATTCCGTTTCTGTTAATTTGTTCCGTGGATTTATTCTGTTAATTTATTATTTTAGTTTATTCACGTGTACACCTAACACTTCCAGCCCCTAAGACGATATAGATCACGCCACTACCTATACCTGGCACAATCTTGGGGAGAATTAAACCCTAAAACTTAATGATAACTGGAAAACCTGGTGGGATCAGAATAACGGGGTAGACAGAATTATACATGTCTTGGGGGGGGGGGGGGCATAGCATAATCGGGACAACAACACAGACTTGCTTCAAAACATTGGTGATCGTGCAAGACAGCGAACAATGCTCACCCACGCTTATCGGCATGGCACATGATTATGACTAGCTACCGATATACTGATTTTGTTTACTTTAGAACAACTGACAACTGATAACTCATGTGATCGAAATCAGGCCGGCCGAATTTACTATCCTGACAATTTTCTGGTGCTCATGTTAGAGCTGGGAGCGAAATTTAGGAAATAATCCTCATCACTGGGATCCTAACTCATGATTAGAGGGCTAGAGACCGGCGTGCTACATACCGCTCTATAGTAATGTCATTATCACAGGTGTCTGAAGAGATTCTAACTCATGATTAGAGGGCTAGATACCAGCGTGCTAGATACCGCTCTATAATAATGTCATTATCACAGGTGTCTGAAGAGATTCTAACTCATGACTAGAGGGCTAGATACCAGCGTGCTAGATACCGCTCTATAGCGCTGCCATTATTTCAGGTGTGTGCAGAGAATTCAGTTTGAACCACAAAGACGATGTCTAAAATTCACAAACAGATAAGGAAACAATAATGATGATCTTATACGAGCACATCCAAGAGCCTTGGTAGTGATACACTCACAACAATGGTTTCCTGATTTGTGATTGGGTCGCATTTAAAGATGATTTCACTGTTTACAGCATGTCAGGAAACATTTCGCAAAGAGTTTCTTCATTCCATTACGAAATTTGCTACTCATCTTTAGATAAATACAAAAATTCACAAAGGAATGCGTATGGAAAAAGTAGAGACCCCAAACGTGGGCTTGTGGTGATATATCGTATGATAGTATGGACATTAATACGACAATATATGGTGGAGTATAACAGACGAAGAATGTCCCAAACATTGCAACAAAAAACTTGATACTTTTTTCAGCGTTTGTCCAGTTGGTTGCAAGAAAGACGTCCTCATTTGGTGTCACGTGCTGCTGTCTTCCAGCGTTTCTTGCTTTCTTACGCTCAAATGCCAAACGAGCAATTCTAAAGTAACATACACAAATAACAACATAAACTGCAATACAAACGATAAATGCAAATGTGTAGTACTCCAAAGGCGGATGTAGAAATATGCATTGTTTGTGAAAATCACTGCCTCTATAAAAAATTAGTGCACAACTAAAGTATATCAGTGTAAAAATCCACGCAACAAGAATCAACATAAATGTACGACGTTTTGTCATATGCTTGATGTAGTAAAATGGACTGGCGATGTAAATATAGCGATCGATTGCAACAAGTGCTAAATTAAAGCACGAGGAGAAGTTCAAAGAATATGTTGTTGCAAGATTGTAAGTTGCAAGCATGGTGGTAATATATTTACTAAATTGTAAGTGTGAAAAGTTAAGTACAGAATTAATCATGAAATTCCCAGACAAGAGCATGTCAGAAGCAGCAATGGATGCAATATAACAGTGGATATTGATACGAATTCCCGGAGTCAGCCATGTATTAAGAAATATTAAGACACTGGTAAATAATGCGCACACGTTAACTACAATGCCAATAAGAAACTGTGGAAATCCAATTAGCGATAATGAATAGCATCCTTGTGTTGTGTTATCCATTCTACGCAGTCACATGTACACGCGTGTTGTCTACGTCAGTCATCGAAGACTTCGTTCCTTTCTGTCAGTCATAAATAAATGAAATCTGAGCCAATGTTGATGGGTGGGTCAAATCTGAAATAAGAACAAACATGTTCATGTGTTAGAAACATTGAATCTGCGATATCAACTGTGTTGTAGGGCAACCATGTAGGAATACACGGCCTGCAATATAAGGTTCACTATATACGTTTACAATATACGGTCTACAATATACGGTCTACAATATAAGGTCTGCAATATAAGGTCTACAATATACGGTTTACAATACAAGATCTACAATATACCGTCTAGAATATCTGGTCTAGAACAGGGGTGACCAATACGAGGAACGCGGGTTGCATGCGGCCCGTCGGGAGTCATGTTGCGGCCCAGGGAGCTAGGTCAAATGAACATAAATGTTAACTTTATTGTATATATCACCAAAAGGACATTATATCATGAGTCGTTCGTATCATATGTTTTTAAATTATAGCTAAGAGAAATTTGAAATATCTCGCATTGTTTGAAAAAATTCATTGGTTTTGAGCTGTTTGAAATAGCCCGCATTTTCGGGAAAATCCATAGATTTTAGCTATTTCAAATAAACCGCTATTTGAAACTCAAATTTACTTAGTTTCTGTTTGTCCGACCCTAGTTTTTGATACAATTTAATATGGGACTTCAACTTCTGATATATATGCTCTGTGGTCTTCGGCGTCTTCGGGAAGCTCGCAACGCTATCGGCTCATACTCATAACTACGTTCAGTCCAGCTTGACAAAGTTCCGTGTTATTCTGTAGTTTCCTTCTATTATCGCCACTGCGTCTGGAGAGATTTTGCGATCGACGTTAAAATACATATTTATGATATTTATAATAAGAGTTCAAACTACAATAACCAAGTATCCTGTCTACCCTATCGATTCTATAGGTAAGTAAACCCTGAAACGTTTTATTTTTCTAATTTAAATTAATTAATTATTATTAATTAGTATTACCCGTGGTGTTTTTTTTTTTTTTTTTTTCAGTTAAAAACGTTGGATCAAAGGAGAGAAGAATCACAGAAGAATTAAGACGTTTTCAAGACAGGTGGACTATAAACTATTTTTTCGTGGAAATAAAACCAAAACCCATATGCTTGATATGCAACTAATCTGTTTTTGTTTTGAAAGAGTATAACATCAAACGGCACTACGAGACTAAACATTCAAATAAGTTTGATAACTTACAAAAGGCAATTTCGACAAGACCAAGTAAATGACTTATTCTGTTGAGCCAAGA
Organism: Cepaea hortensis; assembly: GCA_963921405.1. Classification (NCBI taxonomy): domain Eukaryota; kingdom Metazoa; phylum Mollusca; class Gastropoda; order Stylommatophora; family Helicidae; genus Cepaea; species Cepaea hortensis. Next base: position 415,566,058 of record OY992876.1, read on the forward strand.
TTGTTGACAGTGCTGTTGACGTTCCCTAAACCAAATCATTGATGAAATGGAATAGGTGACAGAAGAGGAATTTTCCCAGTGCAGGTTGAGAGAACATATCATTTGGATAAGACTCTGTTGGTGAACTTATAGAAGAGAGACTGTAATCATCAATATGCAGATGGATTCGAGGAATTAGGAATTTAATAATTTATGCATTTGTTGGTTGGTAATTTTTGGGAAAAACATGACACTATTTACCCAGATTTATCATCCATGTGTGTGTGTGTGTGTGTGTGTGTGTGTGTGTGTTTGTGTGTGTGTGTGTGTGTGTGTGTGTGTGTGTGTGTTTGTGTGTGTGTGTGTGTGTGTGTGTGTGTGTGTGTGATATCTGGAAGGGTATTTAATATCCACAGGCCAGACAGTGAATTTCCCCAAAACCCACCATATTTTCTCAATACATTGGTAGGTTGTAACCTGGAGTTTGTGTTTATAACTTGTAGTAGTTCTGTTAAAAAGTGGTGTTCATACTTGTTATGTAATATTCTGTTACATAAGGGTTTGACCATGGTGGGGATGGATCCATACACATAGACACATTATAATTATTTATGGAGTGAGTTTTCTTTCTCTAGGTGTCTATGGTAGATTTCTCTGATCACATCGCCTTCCAAAGGAGGCCCTTTCTTTACATAACACGTGTAGGCCTGAATACAGTAAGTACTGTTCTTCACGTTGGGGGTTTTCGGAGCCATTCGTAGGCTTCCTAAGGAAGGATGATTAATATTGATTGATAACTCATCCGGGATACCCTTAGTCATACGACCCACTATTCTCATGTAAAACCCCAAAGTGATATATCTTATATATAAATTAGGATGTCCGTATCTCTGTCTGTATGTCTGTCTGTATGTCTGTCTGTATGTATGTCCTTTATACGCTCGCGAACGGCCCATCCGATTGAGATGAAATTTTCTACACGCCTTCCTTTCATTCCAGAGATGCCAACTGTCGTAGTTTTTTTTTCTTCTTCCTCCTCCTCCCTCCTCCCTCCTCCCCCTCCCAAAATACGTACGTCCAGGGAAATGGTCTTCTACATAGACACTTCCTCTCTGAGGTCCGCGATAACATATTAACCTGGTGGGATGGCAATCAATTCATCCTACTACCTCCCTCCTCCTCCCTTCTCCCTCCTCCTCCTACCCTCTTCCTCTTCCCCTCCTCCCTCTCCCCCTCTTCCTCCTCCATCCTCCTCCTCCCTCTTCCTCCTCCTCCTCCCTCTTCCTCCTCACTCCTCCTCCTCACTCTTCTTCCTCCTCCCTCTACCTCCTCCCTCCTCCTCCTTCTTCCTTCTCCTCCCTCCTCCTCCCTTTTCCTCCCTCCTCATCCTCCCTCTACCTCCTCCCTCCTCCTCCTTCCTCCACATCCCTCCTCCTCCTCTCCCCTCCTCCTCCTACCCTCTTCCTCTTCCCTCCCCCTCCTCCCTCTACCTCCTCCTTCTTCCATCCTCCTCCTCCCTTTTCCTCCTCCCCTCTTCCTCTTCCTCTTCCTCCCTCTTCCTCCTCCTCCTACCTCCTCACTTCTCCTCCTCTCTCCTCCTCCCTTTTCCTTTCTCCTACTCCTCCCTCTACCTCCTCCCTCCTCCTCCGTCCTCCACATCCCTCCTCTTCCCTCTTCCTCCTCCTCCCTCCTCATCATTCCTCCTCCTCCTCCTCCCCTCCTTCTCCTCCCTCCTCCTTCTCCCTCCTCCTTCTACCTCTTCCTCTCTCCACCTCCTCTCTCCTCCTCATCCTCCTCCCTCTCCCTCCTCCTGCGTTCTCATCCTCCCTCCTCCTCCTCCTTCTTCCTCCTCCCTCCTCCTCCCCCTCCCTCCTCCTCTCTCCTCCTCTTCCCTCCCCTCCTCCTTCCTCCTCCTCCCTCTTCCTCCCTCCTCCTCCTCCTGCGTTCTCATCCTCCCTCCTCCTCCTTCTTCCTCCTCCCTCCTCCTCCCTCTCCCTCCTCCTCTCCTCCTCTTCCCTCCCCCTCCTCCTTCCTCCTCCTCCCTCTTCCTCTTCCTCCCTCCTCCTCCCTCCTTCTCCATTCTTCTCCTCCTCTGCCCTCCTCCTCCTCCTACCCTCTTCCTCTTCCCCTCCTCCCTCTCCCTCCTCCATCCTCCTCCTCCCTCTTCCTCCTCCTTCCTCCTCCTCCCTCTTCCTCCCTCTCCCTCCTCCATCCTCCTCCTCCCTCTTCCTCCTCCTTCTTCCATCCTCCTCCTCCCTCTTCCTCCTCCTTCTTCCTTCTCCTCCCTCCTCCTCACTTTTCCTCCCTCCTCCTCCTCCCTCTACCTCCTCACTCCTCCTCCTCCCTCCTCC